>LPNX010459662.1:16775-38527 GCA_001517045.1 Pseudotsuga menziesii | reverse complement strand
GGGGGGGGGGGGGGGGGGGGAATACCCTGAACTGTCCTCCTCTTGACCAAGGTAATTTGACTATTGGATAAATTATGATACCAATAATTCAAGGTAAAGTCCCTGTTTCTACTAGTATGGATCATAAACTTGGTCAATGCTTTCCAAAAAATCATCTATTCCTTCCATGCTTGTTAAGTCTGCAAATATTAGGGAAAAAATTCAGTTTATGATGGACCATGCTTTGATTGGAAAATTCATTGGGATACAGCCATCGGAGAAAGCTCTGCTCTGGTGGATCAACTCGACATGGAAACCTAAAGGTCATTATGATTTACATTTAGGAACGAAGGGGTTTTTTACTGTTTCTTTTATCAGTCAAGAGGATTGGAATTAGATTATTGATGGAGGTCCTTATTTCTATTATTCAGCAAGTCTTTTCCTTCATCCTTGGAAAGAGAAATTCTTTTTGGAAAAGGAAGACATGCGCATTGCTCTAGTCTGGATCCAGTTATATTCTCTTCCTCAAGAATATTGGGATGCTGAAATCTTAGAAGCACTAGGTAATTGTTTGGGTTCCTTTATTAAAATTTTGGAGCAAACTAAATCTCAACGATTTACTGCCTTTGCACGTATTTGTATCTACATGGATCTATCCAAGGCTCTTCCGGAGGCTATCAAGTTGCTTTGGGACGATGATGAATGGATTCAAACTCTGGACTATGAACAAGTTCCCTTTAGATGCGTCAGTGTCATGAGTATGGTCACTTATTTAGGGAATTTCCTCTAAATCATCCCAAATCGCTGGTTAATAAGGTATTGAATCCCTCAGAACTTGGGTTTTCTAAGGTATCTTCCCACAAAAGAGGAAATAAAAAACAAGAACCTCAAGACTCTGCCAAGAAGATAAACAGTTCTTATTCCTTTGAAATTTTGGGTAAACAGGAAAAACAGTTGGTGGATTCTAGGAGTCCTGAGGTAATTTCTCCAAATCCAAGATTGGTCAAACTTCAAGCCATCCTTTGTGTCCAAGTATAGCCCAGGATATCCATATTGGAAATTTGCAAAAAATAGCTAGATCAGAAGTTGAAGCAATGGATGTCTCTTTGCAACCTGATTTCTTGGAAGAATTAGAAGAAATGGATATAGGTGACTTAGATCTTGAAGGAATTGAGAAAGATTGTTTGGATAAAGCTCTAGGCTATGTTCCTCAAGAATAGGTTAGTCTTCTTAAAGAGGCTATTCTTAAAGCTAAATTCTCAAATTCTCTGGGCATTAATTCTGGTTCTTTTAAAGAAACTAAAAAATATGGTGAAGACAGTGGCAAGAAACCGGGAAGCAAATCAAATAAACATAGAGTAGCGGATGTAGGAAGGCAATTGGTTGATTCAGGTCAATATCCGACAATCAAAGCTGCTCTTGGTCTTTAATCTTGTTTTTTTAATGAAACTCCTTTCCTGGAACACTCGAGGCATTAATAGCCCGAGAAAGATGAAAATTCTCTGTCAGAAGATTAAGAAATCTAGTCCAGCCATTGTTTTCTTACAAGAAACTAAGTGCCAGGCTAATTTTATCTAAGAACACAGCAGTAAAATATGGACGCATTGTGAGAGCATGGGTATTGATTCTAAAAGGTTTTCTAGAGGTTTATGTATTTTATGGGATCCATCTCTCGAGTTTCCCCTTCTGATTTACAAGGAACCCGTAATTCTATCTCTGCCATTTTTAAAGTGATTGGTTTTCCTATCTCGGGTTTACTCACGAATGTTTATGGTCCTCAATTCTCAAGTGATAAGCGTAATTTTTTAAAAACCCTTTCAAATTTAAAAACCTGTATGCCCTTTGAGCATTGGGTGGTTGGAGTTGATTTTAATTTGATCACTTCGCTTGAGGAAAAAAAAGGTGGTAGATGTTGTTTGGAGGAGGAATGTAATCTTTTCCGTGAGACTAATGAAGATCTGGGTCTTGTGGATATCACTCTTAGGGTTGGGTGGTTTACTTGGAATAATAAACGTATAGGGGACCATCATATTGCTCCCACACTTGATCGTTTTCTTGTTTCTAAATCAGTCATTAATTTAGGAAGTGAAATTCATAGTTCGACCCTCTTTGGTCGAGGATCTGACCACTGGCCAATCGAGATTTTTTGGAGTGGGCTAGGGTCTTAATTCAAGAATCCCTTTCATTTTGGGAAATTTTGGATGATTCATCTTGACTTCTCTAAAAAAGTTAAAACGTGGTGGGAGGAATTACATTCAAATCAGATAGTTAATATGTGGTCTTTTCAACAGAACTTGAAGGCTCTGAAATCTAAAATCAAGAAATGGAATAAGGAAGAATTTGGGAATATTTTCAGGGAGAAAAATAGATTGGAGACCAATCTTCAGGAGATTCAATCCATTGGGATTAATGAAAGTTATTCCCTAGATCTTCTTGAGGAGGAACGATTGGTGGAAAAACAACTTGAAGAACGGGAAAAACAAGAGGAACTCCTTTGGCTGCAGAAATCTCGTATCAAATGGCTCCAGGAGGGAGAAAAGAACTCCAAATTCTTTCATCATTCTGTTATCCAATCTAGGTTTTAGAATAACATTTATTCCCTTAAAGATGAAGCAGACAAGCTTTTGGAAGGTAGGGAGGAAATTGAGGATTTACTCATCTCTCATTTTTTCAGATATTTTATCTGATCCTTGTAGGGATCGTTCTCCTGACATTGAAATCATTACGAGACGGATTCCATATTTGGTTTCAAGACAATAGAACTAAATGTTAATGAATTCCATCTCTCTTCAAGAAGTCTAGGAGGTTGTCTTTCAGATGAAGGAAGGTACCTCTCCTGGCCCGGATGGTTTTATTGTTAACTTCTTTCACCACTTTTGGGAGATGATTAAAATTGCTGTTTGGAATATTGTAGAACAATCTCAAGTTTCTGGGCGTATTCTTCCAGCCTTAAATGCTAATTTTTTAACTCTGATTCCTAAAAATGAGGGTGCTGATTCCCCTAATAAATTCCACCCTATCAGCCTTTGTAATGTGATTTATAAAATTATAACCAAGGTAATTGATAATTGTTTAAAATCTATTCTTCCTTGTCTAATCTCATCAGAACAATCAGGGTTTGTGGAGGGGCGTCATATTTCAGATGGGATTATTCTTGTAAATGAAATCTTACACTCCATCAAACTAAAAAAGATGCCAGACATGTTAGTTAAGCTTGACATTGCCAAAGCTTATTATAAACTTAACTGGCACTTTATCAGGAAAATGTTGGTAGCATTTGGTTTTAGTATGGCATAGGTGAACTGGATTATGAATTTGATCTCATTGGCCTTTTTCTCAATTTTAGTTAATGGGTTTCCTTCAGGCATCATAACTCCAACTCGTGGTATCCGTCAAGGGGATCCTCTATCAGCTTTTTTGTTTATTCTTATGGTTGAAGGTTTGGGATGATCTATTTTTGCTGCAAAGGATGCCAATTCTATAAGAGGTTTATGTGGAACTCTAGATGGGGTTAGTCATTCTCACCAACAGTTTGTTGATGATACTATGCTTATGGGATATCCCTTTGTCTAGTAAGCCTCTAGCTTTTGGAAGTGCTTGGATCAGTTTGGTATTGCCTCTGGTTTGGAAGCCAATGCGCAAAAATCCCATGTTCTTTTCTTTAATACTCCTAGTATTACTCGTCAAAATATTATTCGTATCCTAGGTTTCTCTGAAGGTTTTCTTTCGGTTACTTTTTTGGGAACTCCTCTTATAAATAATCAATCAAGGAAGATTTCTTAGATTGAACTAGTGGATAAAGTCAAGAAGCGATTGAGTAATTGAACTTTGAAATCTCTGAATCTGTCAAACCGTTTGGTTCTTGTTAAATCAGTGCTTCAATCTTTTCCTACTTATATGTTCTCAACTATTCTAGCACTTAAATATGTTCTTCAGGATTTGAGAAACATCCAAAGGAATTTTTTGTGGAGTGGTACTTAGGATCCTCATAAATGGGCTCTGGTCAATTGGGACAGTGTCTGCAAACCAAAATATCAGGGGGTCTAAGGCTTAGAGATCCGGAAATAGCAGGGTTATTAGCGGGATCTAAGCTTTGGTGGCATTGGGTTACTCACTCTCACGAACCTTGGGATAAATTATGGGTATCCAAATATGCTCCTCATTGGGATTGTCAGGAATTAATTAGTTTTTCTGAAGAAAAAGATGGCTCTCACATTTGGAAAACAGCTTGGGCAAGTCATAGTATAATTCAACAACATGGTTTCTAGGAAATATGTGATGGTCAATCGGCTCACTTCTGGGAGGATGCTTGGCAACAAATTCCGCCATTGGAAAAATTGGGGCAGTATCCAAAGCTCCAAGAAGCTTGTATCAACATAAATTTATGCAAAGTTGTTGACCTTTGGGGGTTTCAGCATCCGAGTTCTTTCTCTCAGTCATGGGTAACTCAAAGCTGGTTGGATCACCTAGGTCCTTCTTAGGAATGTTCACAGCTAAAGGAAGAGCTTAATTTGTGATGTATTCAAAGACAGAAAGGTAAGGATAAGCTTCATTGGGGTTATGGATTGAAAGGGGTATTTTCTCTCAAAGAGGCATATATCATTCTCTTTCAAACCTCTGAAAGCTCAGCTATTTTATCTTGGAATTCTCTTTGGGGGAAAAAATTATGGCCAAAAATTACTATTTTCTGCTGGGTTGTTATGCATAAAATAATTTTAACTGGGGATAATTTAAAAAGAGGAGGGATGTATTGCCCTTACGAGTGCCCTCTTTGCAAATTAGCTGAGGAAACATCTTTGCATATTTTGGATGCCTGTCCTTTTTTGGCAACATTGTGGGATCATGGTGCAACTCTGTTCCATCGTTCAGCTCGAATTAAGTAGAACCCAGTGGGAACCCTGCTTCATTGGCCTAAGAACCCATTCCAGAGTCAAATCCTGAATCGACTTTGGGAAATTTTTCCAAATTTTTTGATGTGGGCAATTTGGAATGAACGTAATACTAGATTTTTTCACTCAAAAACTTCGTCTCTCTTTAATGTATGACAATTTTTGAAGTCCAAATTGAAGGAAATCATTTCTCTGACTATCTGGGATATAAAAGACTTCAAGTTAGTAGGGATGGAAAGGAATATTCTGGTAGACTGGGGTCTAGATAATTATGGTACTTCTATTCAACCTAACTAGAAATCTCATTCGTTTAATCCTAGCCCAGATTGTTGGAATCCTCCTCCAAATGGCTTTTTGAAACTAAATTTTGATGAAGCCTCTAAGGGAAATCCTAGGAAGGTAGGATATGGATTTATTCTTCGTAATAATAGAGGTAAAATGCTTGGTTATGGGTATTCAATCCAACATTATGATATGTTTCTTGGGTATTCAATCCAACAATGCAGCAGAGATTGAAGGATTGATCCAAGGGTTACAATAGGTCTTGGAAAATTTTCATGAACCAATCATAGTAGAGGGAGATTCACAGATGGTTATTCACCTTGCCTCTAAACTTCATAATGGCTCTCAAAGCTCTAAAGTTTCATCCTCCTGGCGCCTGGAGAGTCGTATTGCAACTCTATGCTTAGGTCTCATTTAGGGGAAAGTTGTCAGTTTTACACATGTTTGTCGGAACGACAACAAGATGGCTGATTTCTTGGCTAACATGGGGGTTGGGACGTGTCATCCTTTTAGAGTGCAAGGTTGGAATATGCTTTCGGATATGACCGCTCAATCTCGGTGTCAAGCTATTATCTCTAGTGATTGTACTAGCGTCCATATGGAAGGTTGGGATAATTATTAAAACATGCTTATATTCTCTCTAAGCATGTGGCACTTGATAGGTGTAATCTTTGATTTTTAATTTCTGACTCGATGTGTGTTTTAAATATGATGGTTTGGGCATATTTTTTCATATATGTGATGGTTGTTGGTATGCATTTTGTACTAGGATCTGAGGATCAAATGAAATAAATTAATGGTGAGTCTGTTCAAAGGACTTGTGAATTTAATTTGTAGATCATGACCATCATTTCACACTCCTATATGAGGTCATATATTTTGGTGCAAGGTGGCAGAACTTTTATCAGCTGCTTATCGGGTATTTTTGAGAGTTATTGCTGTGAGTGTTTTATTCGTGGTTTGACTAGGAATCTCTGGTTTATCAAGATGAGTGATAAAAGAAAGGGTAAAATTGAGAATTATCTATCAGACTCATCCAAAGTAGCCTCCCGTGCGCATTACAAGGCTTTATGGGAGTCCCGCATGTTTGAATTAATGGAACTCCCTCAAGATATTCAGAATCATATTGCTACAACTAAACGTAGGCTTTGGGATGAAATTGACTCCCAAAAAATCAAAGAGGAAGCTAAGAAGGTGCAGGAGTGGATTTTGGATCCTGGCCATACTCTAGGTCGGACGAGTCTTAATGAAAAATCAGTCGCACTGTTCTAGGTTATGAAAAAATTGGTGGGTAGAGCTGAATGGGATCATCAGTCTTCTAATTTGGACAATTCATCTCATGAGTCCTGGCAGACTGCTATCTCTGCGTTGATTCAGTCTTTGGAAGTTTTAGTTAAACTGGTTGAAGACAAAATTGATTTCCTGACTATGTGCTTGGGTTTTTAGTACCCTGCTTCTTCAAGTTCTGGTGCAACAAAACTAGGTTGTCCTAGTTCTTCTTAGCACCTTGCTTAGGAATTATCTTATATTTTGTTATAAGTTTGAAGTATGGGGACTTATCTCTTTGCACCTGGTTCTTTTATGAGGTTTTTAATGTTCTTGAAGGTGTTTCTTCTCGCTTTACTTTGGTCTTCTATGCATCAATATGATATGTTCTTAGGGATGTGGTCTTTGGCGGCTTTATTAGTATTTCCAGATATTATGCTCCATTGTTGTAGTTGATATAATCAAGCTCATGACAGTCCGGAAGCTTGGTTTTGAAATATTAGTCAGCGTTTTTGACACTCTAGATTTTCTTAGTTGATGGATGAAGCTTGCATGCAGTGACGCTGGTTTGAAATATGCACCTTTAGGGTGTCCAAAATATTTTGGGATTGAGGCTGTGGGTTTTGATTGTTATTTCAGGGACTAGTTTGGCAAGGAATAAGCTATTTTAATTGGCTGGTCACTTCTCTTTAAGAATTGAGTTTGTGGGTGGGGAAGCCAGGATGTTTTGTGTCTGTGGGTTGGGAAGCAAGGAAGTTTTGTGTCTGTGGGATGGGAAGAAAGGAAGTATGGAGTTAGGAAGTATAGTATTACTACTACCATTCTGTATCAACTCTGTTAAAGATGGAAAAAGCTGATTTTGTACCTTGTAATTGGTTTTAGAAGGCCTTACTTCTTTTGTAATGTGATTACTGTATTTACCAAAAAAAAAAACATACTTAGAATCAAAATTATCGGCACATAATCATAACACATATAGTGAATATAGGATTTCCATGAAATTCATTCAAAGGATGAGATTTATTCATGATGAAATTGAAGAAATATGTGGTGGAGATAAATCACAAGTTTATGCAACTTTTCATAAACAATGTTGTGTGGAAAGATATTTTTTGATTAAAGAGGATAATGTGAGGGGAAAAATTGTCAAAGGAAGTGATGCATTTAGACTTGTAGATGGCTATTTCCAGTTGGCATTTATAACTAAGAAAATATGGGAATTGATTGATGAGATATTCAACTTGTGGGAGAATATTGACATAAAAAATTAGAATGTTAAACTTTTCTAAATCCTTTCCATGGAGCATTGGTAAGACATGTCTTGACTTCAAGAACTTTCCAAAAGATACGAATGTAATACCTTAGAGGTCATTGCAAGGAGTGAAGGATGAATCACTTATCACTTCAATATTACTACATGTAAAGTCATGTGAGTTATTAAAGGAGGACACGTGCAATGAATTTAAGAAGTAATTTTATTGATTTGTTTTTTTATATTTCATGTCTAAAGTATTTTGTTATATTATTATATATGATTGATAATATTATTTATTTTTGAATAATCTAGTCATAATATTTACATGAGAATAAATGAGGAAATGATTATAATGTTGAATGAAAAGAGTTGGGATGATGTCAAATGCAAATATCTAGAGTCGAGCTCCATAGAAAATTGGAAACAATTTTTTTTCATTAAAAATATATGTTGGATTATGATACATTATATTAGATTTATTTGTAAGCTGATTTATTTATTTATTTTTTGTAAATTGAGATCTAATATATTAAAAAGAGAAAAAAATAGTAGTACAGGAAAAAATACAGTCTGGTCTGCTCAGGTGGAGCAGGTGTGGAATGTCAAAGTATAGTTAGACCTTTCCTCCGGGAGGGAAAGTAGATCGAAAATGACCCTCCCTCTTGGAGCGAAAACATGACTACCAAATGATCATAGAAAAAACTCTTATAGTTCAAAGAGGGTGTGGCAAGAGCCAACACGTGGACAATACATGAACAAAGGAAATCAAACATAAATAGAACTAAGCGGCACATGGCTGAAAGAACCTGAACGTGGCGCATGCAGCAAGTGGAAGGACACATGGTCGTGAAGACTGCTGGTCATGGATTATGCCCAGGACATGGTTCTTTAGTAATTGGACATGTGTAACCTGAAGAATCTGGATGTGCAGGATCGTCTGAAAATGTCGCCGAGATATCATCAAATGTCGCCATTTCCTTGTCATTGGAGCTGGATGCTTCCTTCCCAGACAATGGAGGTGGATTTTTTGTGGGTAATGGAGAGGTCTTCTTTGAGACAGTTGGGTTGGATGAGAACTTGCACGAAGAGCTAGAAGAGGGTTGGAGGTACGGCGGGAGAATGGAGTTCTGTAGTGGAGCCAAGGTATCAATCAAACATGGAGACGCATGAGGTAGGATCGGTTGGGGACTAGGAGGTGTCGTCTCTTGGGGGGCCGAGGGTTGAGGAACAGGAGGGGCAGGGTGGGGCAGAACTAGAGGATTAAATCGAAGGACTAGGTGCATGAGTAGGTTTTTGAAAACCCAGTATTTTTTTTGTCACTCCACTGTGTGTCCTGCTACACCAAGCGCACCAGACAATTCGTCCTCCCAGTCCAAGACAATTCTTTGCACCTCCTTCGGAATTTCCAGGTCGAAATCATTGTTGCTAACTTGAGAGGAGAGGGGGACATGGCTTTCTGATTAAGCATGGAATCCTCATCACCTATATGAAGTGCCTCTCTATATTCTAGGAATGGTGGGGAATGATATGACTGGCTTGAGTGATGCTATGGGTAGGCAAGCAGAGATAACGAAGAGCAGTGCAAGGGCACGGAGCAGCAGAGAGATAGGTGAAGGTGGCGTGAATCAGAGGGTGGTGACCATGTTGCACTGAGAAACCAAGGAAAGTTGAGGAACCAGGAGAGAGATGATGAACCAGATAATGAACCAGCAGAGTAGAAGAGTGGGGTAAATCTGGAGGGCCATAATCCCAATTGAATGGTGCTTGTACGAAGCACAGCAGCCCGAAGGAGGAGTTATGGCGTCCAAGCTGTGATGAGATAGCTTTGTATTGCAGTCGAGCTGTGGAGTGGCCATGCCAGTATGGGTCTTAAAGGCCATTAATGGCAGTGGGTTGAGCACTGGATGGAGGGGCCATGTTAGCCTCCACGTTGGTCTGAATCACACCCGCATCCGAGGATTTATTTATTTTTTATTACTTATAGATAAAATATTTTTTCCAAAGGTGCCAAATAATTCTACAGGTGGAGTACCCATTTAAAAAAAAATCATATTCATAGAGCCACAATGGAACAAGAAAGAAGGCACTGCCTTGCAAATGTTGAACTTGATGATACACTTGATCATTACATTTTGAATGGTCTCAACATTACACAATATCAATTTAATTTTAGTGACCATGAAAACATTGTAGATATTGTTCCTAAAAAGGAATGGTCCTTGGTCATTGCAAATATTCCTCATGGTTACGATATCCAAAACATTTCTTATGATTGTGAGCCTTATACTTACCAATCATTGAATAAAGTGGTTACAAGATTTGTGGATGTCACACCATCTCCACTATGGACATTTATTATTTTCCATTTAGATGCACAAGGAGGAGAAGAGTTGTCATATTCTAAGGGTAAAGCAAATACAAGGAAATGACTTTATTGATAAGACATTTGTGATGTATTATTAAGTGTTTAAAATTGGAAATAAATTTTATTTATTAATAAGTTAATTGAATTCTTATTTATTTTTTCTACATGTGTAAGCCTAATATTCATAGCTCCAACACTGAAGATGCATTCATGAGTGATGTTGAAAACATACATCTTGCAATATGGACAAAAGGTAATACTTATGATGACTTGTTATGAATGCAAATATTGAAGGCAAACATAGTCAAATCTCAACTTATAATGTTGTGGTTAGAAAACTGACATACGAAGAAAATAATTTGAAAGGAGATATTGTAAACATTTACCAAAAGCCACAAGCATTGATTAATTATCTGATAAAATCATTTTCAAGAGAAGGAGATTGGGTTTTAGCCTTGTTTTTAGTTTTATGTAAGATTTATGATATTACATATGAAATCATACTTGAAGTTCTATTATTTTCTATTCTTCATTAATATTTTTTAATTTATGTTATTTTAAACTATTTCATGTAAATATCTTTTGTATTTGGTGATTAGGTAGAACAATAACATAATTGCATATCCATTAAAAAAGATCCACTTCAATACAATTTTATTAAACTAAGAATTAATGCTTTTAAACTTCTTCTAGATGAAATGAAAGAAATTGTTTGAAGGAATGAGATTTTAGTGAGTCATGTGTGACAAAAGTGTCAAAAGAGTCTCAACCAACATTAAAAGGGTTGTTTGGAAATGATTAGTTTGTACAACTTGCAGAAATAGAAGACCCAATTAAGAGAACACTAAAGTCCAATAAGAAAACCAAGGTCCAGAAAATGGTAATATCCATGAGGAATCTAGAATACATGATATTATTGATTAGTTTCCCATCCTTAAGGAAAATGTTACATTTGATATATTTCTGAGAAGATATATTTGTAATGTTTTGACTTTAAAATTTCTTATTAAGTATAACTTTCTATATATTGTTGTGAATATTTTTAATATGTTCTTTACCAATATATGGTTTATTTTGTGTTGGGTTCAAGTCAAATATCACTTTTATGAAAAATAATGTCAAATACTATCATTTTTATGCACAAAAACTCTTAAAATAGGATTAAAAATGGTTTCAAATGTTTTTATTTTATGTATTTTTTTATTATTATCAATTTTGCGCCTAAAAATGCCTTATTTGTGATGAAAGTTTAAAGAAAAAACTTCCAAAATGCATATATTTTTCTCTATAACTAGCTTCTAATTGCACATTTGTTTGTTGTGTGTTAATAAATAGTACTATTTAGGTATAGTCATAAAAAATAGATTGAAGTAAACTTACAAATGTTAAGAACTATTTTTTTTTATATTCTATTTAAAATATATAACATTCTAATTAATCAATATTACGTAGTTAGATTAAAATTTCAAACTTTGAAAAAATACATGTTATATAAAAATATATTAACATGGAAAAATTGACATGACAATTTTCTCAGTTTTCTTCATTCACATTGTTATTAAAAAACACTATCTAAAAAAGATTAGACGTTTTAGACAAAAATGAAATTTGTTTGAAAATAACAATGTTAGATACTTTATGACTAGGAAGATTCAAAATCTCAAAAAAATACCTCGAAAAAAGGTTGCTACTTGTAGCAACATTTTTCGAAATGGTGGTAAAAACAACTACTAAACATGACCTCAAAAAACTGAGAAATCATGCGGGTTCTCATTTTATAGTATACCGCGTTATTTATTATAGTGATTATATTATATTTTGTTGCACGATGGTATATTAATAACATTATGGAGAGAGATATTGAATAGAAATAACTATTGAATGTGCGGGAGTAAACATCAACTTTATCATTCTAAAGCAATGATAATGCACACTTTTACTTTATAAGTTTAGGAATAGTATGACAAGATTATTGACAAGTGTATTTGAGGTCTACTTTGTGTTCTTATAAAGAGGAGAATATATTAACCCCCCTCCTAGGTCAAATCCTGCATGTCACATGTATGCCCCTCATAGGTCAAATGGCATTGGAAAGGTACCAACAATTTCATTATTTATTAATACTTTGAGGATGAGACAAGATGTTTCCAAACATTTTTCATTGGGTCTAGATCAAATAATTGAGAGGAAAAATTGTTATCCTTTCCACTGGGTTGCTAGTGACACGTTTTTTTATTATCTATGAGCCAGTTTAGTTGATGCTCTTTGTGATTCGTTAGGAATATCTCACCCTTTCCTATTAGATGGAGGGTGGGGCATGTCATTACTTGTAAAAAAAATATTTACAAATTCCAGATGTAAGATTATTAACTAGTGTTAGATATGACTTGTTTCATTAATTTTATTGATTGCTGCTGATGATAATAAATGAAATACTTCTTGTTATTTTCCCTTAAGAAAATTTAAATATAAATAGATGGTTTAGGATTTTGTTAAAGGTCAATCTAGCGGTACATAGGGAAACTAATTTGCAATCATCATAAAAGTGCAAAATAACAAGAAATTTCATGAAATATTGAGAAGAGGACCAAAAGGGGTCTTGTAGTGAAAGGCTCATTAACCCACAAGAGGAAGATCAACATGCAACTTGTAATAGGGGTTCATTGGACTCACCTCATCAAGGAGTATCTTACGTGTCAATGATCAAAGGGGAAGTGAACCAAATTCCATATGTAAAAAATATTTACATACATTTAGCAACATGTGAAGGGAGATATGATGGTAGGACGAAAATACCATAGCAAGAGAAACATGATGCCAAGGAAGTAAAAATAAAGCATTTGAGAAGGAACCCAAGGTGCAACATAGAGTTTGGATAGAACTTTTGAATCCTTCATATCAACACCTAGTTAAAAATATCTTGGTGTTATAGGAATACCTTTTGCATGATCTTGCTTGGGTGCTCAATTGTAGGAATACAAGTCAAAAAATGGGTAAGGAGGTTTATGTAGAATAGGGAAAGGATCATTTGGAATAGCTTGTAAGTAATGAGTCATTATAGAAAAAATAAAAAAAGATCACATGCAGAAAACAAAATCAATAGGAAATGAAATTGGTCATGAAGAATTGATGGCCAAGGAAAATATGGAGTAACGAGCTCTAATTGTGTGGTTTAGTGGAAAGCATATGATAAAATATATACTAAAATTATGGATTTCAAAAAACGAAAGAGGCATATAGGGTATATACCAAACTTTCACTTGGTATCCCATGGTTTCATTGCTTCTATTTTGAAGTAAACGTTGAATAATCTTAATATTTATAAAAGGGTTTGGAATTATTACGACTACCCATTAGCCTTGCATCATCATGTTCTTCCACCTAGTGAGGGAGCCTATTAGTTGAATGGTCATATAGGTAGAACTACCAACATTATCGATGGAGCTATAAGTTGATGACATATTGAAATGTGTTAGAAATAACATCGAGATATACATGAACAACATGGACATTGGTAAGAATTGGATATAAGAGATAAACTAATAGATGTCCTAGATATCCAAGAGGGGTCAAGATCATACCACCAATATTTTGACTATATTAATGTTCCTCTCATGTGCAATGATTTAGAGGACATTTAAATGTCAAGCATGCATTCCCATAGAAGGAAGAAGAAGAAGACTTGGGAGAGATGCAACTAATAATGAATCCATCTAGGTATGAGCGATTGGTAGCATTATTGATGGATATTTAGGATGAGGATATATTGAAATCAATTATAAATAACATTGAGACATACATGGACACTAATGAGAAGACTAAGAAAACTGAGCACACAACTATGGAAAATTTGTGTGTTAGATTAGATATAAGGGATGAAAAACTAGTTGTCTTGGATATCCAAGTGGGGTTTGTTGATGTATTTGTAACTTTGGAATGTATTCACTTGTATATCTTATATTGTACCTCGATATTCCTATCGGGAGAATCATTTGTATTTCATTGTACCCTGATGTTCCTATTGGGAGAGTCATTAATATAATAAAGTCATGTAAAGTCATTGAGGTGAACCCTCCATTGTAAGTCGGGGCAATAGTCTCCACAATTGAGCTGAGGTTAAACCTCCTTGTTGATTGGGGGGAAAAGTCCCCACAGTTGAAAGGCACTAGGGTTATTAGACTCTCCTAGTGAAGTCGACCCTGGTAAGTAATTTTCAAGTTGGAAACTAGTATAAGTAGAGAGTGATCCTCTCTATTTGTCACACACACTCACCCAACTATAGTGCATAGGTGAGAGAAGAGGAGCTCACACAAGTGAGAGAGAGAACAATTGTTGTAGATCATCTTTCTGTCTTTGGGTTTTACTGTTGCCATTGGTGCTCATTCTATCTCGGAGGAAGTTGAAGGGTTTTTCCTTGATGGTTTGCCCAAGGATAAATCTTTTTGTCTATTGTCTCTTATGATTGATTGTTGTGCATGCTATTCTCTCATATAAGATCCTAAGATCATATTGTCTTAAATAATAAAAATATAACATGGTGTCAAAGCTAACCTGAGAAGAAGACACTGTGCAGCTGCAGAATCTAATTCTTCTTACTTTTTGGGTCTCTCTCCACAATCCATCAGCAAAAGGAGGCTAGGATAACTCTCCATTGAAGGGCCCATCTTTCTGTCGAAGTAGAATTTGATTTCAGGCATTTTCAGTTTTTGGTACGGGAAAGTAGGGCTTTATACAAAAGAGAAAATTTTGAGTGAGCCCAGCATAGGATTTCTCTCCTCATCAAAATCGAAATTTAGAGACCAATTTCAAAGTTTTTGGTTGAGTTAAACTTTGAGAAAGTCAAACCCTAGTTTGACCCCGGGCCTGAAAAACCCTAAAATACTAAAATTGGTAGTTTTGGTACATTCGCTATATATTGATATTGAAGTAGGATGAGGAGCCTAAAGTTTCATAGGATGAAGGTAAATACATGATGTACCATGTGTTAAAATTTGAGCCTCATATTCGCCATATTCTAGGAGATATGATTCCTCCAAATTAGGGTTCCAACCTCTTCAAGGATTCATCCCTAAACATGACACCTTGGGAGAATTGCTATATCTCTGGCTAGGAAGGTCCAAATGAAATTTAGCAAGATTTTTCAAATAGGGAATGGAATTTACTTTCTATGGTAAATTTTTTAGACCCTAAAGGTGAAACAATGACATGTGGAAGTCCATACAAGTTCCCTATGTTGAACAATCCTGAAATATGCCATCTTGGGAAAAATACCATAAGTCCCAATTGGTGAAACCAATTCTGGTAAACCTGTGGTGTTGGAAAGAGGATAGAAAAGGCCGCCTCAGTGCAAAGTTTTAGACATATATGAGCAGTAATTTTGGATATATTGCAAAAACAGTATCAGGCATTTCTACAGAAGAAATTGGAAAACTAGGGATTCCTGTTCCTAGAGCTTCCCTCCACTGTTTTCAGACAAAGAGTATATTGGAAAGATCTCCTTGAAGAGGCCTATCTTTATATCCAATAAAAAGTTTGAAATTCAAATTTTTGAAAATTAGGGTTTCTCTAACAAACCCTAGATCAGTCATATTCGGAACCAGGATGGACACCTCAAATCGGTAAGATCTAATCTTTTTCTATTTACATTTGAGGTTCTCATTTGAAAATGACCTATCACACCAGCTTGGTGAATATGAACACTTTCGAGCATGGAATTATAGGATTTTGGTGGTTCATGAAGAAAATGAATTGGGCACCTACATAAGTGGAGAGGTTCCAGTTCTAGAGGGAGATGAGGCTAAAGCCTTACACAAGAAGAACTTGGTCAAGGCCAAGAAGATTATTGTTGTTTAAATCAAGGATCACCTTATACCACAAGTGTCTTCCCTAAAGACACCTAAAGAGATGTTTGATTCCTTGACCAAGAGATTTGAAGGGAAGAACATAAATCAGAAGATGAATTTGAGAAACAAGTTGAAGAATGTAAAGATCCATAATGCAAAGACCATACAATCATACTTTACAAGTGTCTCTCAAATCAAATAACAACTTGAAGCAGTGGTTGAATAAGTAGAGAATACATAAATTGTGATAACCACCTTGAATGGCCTCCCAGGATCATGGGATTCATTCATTCAAGGAATGTGTTCTAGAAGGAAGTGATTACCTTTAGCAGATTCTGGGAAGAGCACACACAAGAAGAAGCTCAACTCATAATAAGAGAAAAGAAGATGGGAGCAACTGAAGATCTAGATCTCATGTTTCAAAGAAGATCCATAAAGCGATGAGGAATATGAAGGACTAAATTCTTGAAGAACCTCTTATCCATCTTAGCATTTGGATAAGAAATGATGTTGTTACGAATGGAGAAGATGATGAAGCTGAAGGATCAAGAAGGAGTCTACCTATGAAGCGAATAAAGATAAGTATTCAATGGTCATTTGATGATATTATTTTGTTATGCATTTGTTTATATTCAATTGATGTGTTATGCATGATATAATGTTTGCATTAATGACAGTATACTACTACTATGGATGTGATGGGTAATTAGCTCATGGTGCCCTACAACTCTCCATTGCTACTTATAGTGAATGAAACCTCTTTGCTGACATATTGGATTAGTGCACAATCTCAATGATGTCATGGTAGAGATGGAAGGCATCTATAAAGTTTCCATGAGATATGGATGAATGTTGTATTGGCTAAAATAGTTGCATGATTATATATTTATGCATAAGAATTTTCCATTATGTATATGCCTTATGAAAATTTTCTAACCATATAACTAATGCATTTGACTTGTAGGAAAGATCACGTACAATCGCTTACAATATGAGACTTGTTCCGAAGAAAAAGTGACGACAGTTCAAGAAATAATCCAAAATGAAGAATGATGACTAGAATGCATTGTCAAAGACCTAAAGGGAAGTCCGTAGTATCTTCCATATGGATCTGCAAGATCCAACATGCAGTAGGATACAAGGCAATATTTGTAGCACGAAGCTTCTCATGGAAAGAAGGCATAGATTACGAAGAGACATTTGCAGCCACTGGAAGTTTGATAGGTAGGCTCATGTGTGAAAAATAAGGCCTTGTATGAGCTCACAAGACACCCATTTGATAACACATACATGAGGAGCTTGGAGATCACCTAGAGAAATGAAGATCTTAACCTTTTCTACAAGGTTGAAGATGAAATCCTATAGAGAATGGAAAGCTCATAGATGGGTGCGGGAAGAACTTTTGAAAAGGTTCAAGACAAATGATCTTGGTATCCAGTGACCCTAGATGGATACTTAGAAAATTAGTAGTAGAGGAAGCTACTTGTCACTCCAGTACATAATACATAGAGTATGAAAGGTAGAGGGAGAATGATGCTCCGCTTCAGAGGGAGTGACTGCAGAAGATCCCAAGGTTTGACATGGTACGACAGGATGGGCAGATTATTGATGGCTCTAGGATTTACTAAGAGTAAAGCATATTCAAACCTTTACTTTAAGGTTGAATTCAAAAGACCAGTGATGCTCATGTTATATGTCGATGACTTGTTCCTGACAGAAAATAGGAACTCATTAAAGTTGTAAGAAGGAGACTTGCTGCCAAGTTCAAGACGAAGGACTTGGATATGATGAGCTACTTTCTAGTCATGGAGGTGTGGCAGAATATAGATGAAATATCCCTTGAAAAAGGGAAGTATGCACTGGAGATCCTGAAGAGGTTTGGGATGATGGACTGCAAGGCCATGACCACACCTATGGCATCGAAAATGAAGCTATTAAGTGATGCATTGTCAGAGTCAGTTGATGGCACGATGTATCATCAAATGTTTTGTTCATTGATGTTCTTGACATATCCGAGACATGCTAACTTGGTTGCATAGTATGCAGCAAGGTACCTGAAGGGTACAACTAAGCACGATACGAATCAAAATACTAACATACATGGTTATGTTGATTCATATTGGTAGCGCCACTGAGGAGAATAACACATTGGGATGCTTCTTCAGTTTGAGATCTAGTACGGGCTACTGGTTTGGTAGGATGGAGTCCTGCATGACACTGAGCATAGCCAAGAGAGGAGAAGTAAAGCTCTAGTTTGTGATCCATGTCGAGATCTCTCGAAAGAAGGAGTGATGAGGTCTAGCATAGCCAGTGAGGTAGGTTTCCTAAGCATAAAATACTGGCGAAGCTCATAGGTTGCTCAGAAGTAAACAGTCTTGTAGGTTGTCCTTGGATGTAATCAGTCCTGGCGAAGCTCATAGGTTATCCTTGGATGTAATCAAACCTGATGTAATTCTATGCTGGAAATGGACAGAGTGAAGTATGAGTACTTCAGGGAGATGCTTGGTGTTCTCCAGATCGAGGTTCCCTCCAAGGGGAAGTGATGAGTCTGTGTGCCTTTCTAACATGGTGGTAGGATTAGTTCCTCCCATGGTTAGATGTAAGTGAAGAGCCCTTCTGACATGGTGTTAGGATTGGTTCCTCCCATGGTCAGATGTAAGTGCAGAGCCCTTCTGACATGGTGGTAGGATTGGTTCCTCCTATGGTCATATGTAAGTGCAGAGCCCTTCTAACATGGTGGTAGGATTGGTTCCTCCCATGGTTAGATGTAAGTGTAGAGCCCTTCTGACATGGTGGTAGGATTGGTTCCTCCCATGGTCAAATGTAAGTGTAGAGCCTTTCTGACATGGTGTCAGGATGGGCCTCCCATGGTCATATGTAAATGCAAATCCTTTTTGACATGGTTTCAGGATGTGTTCCTCCCATGGTAAGATGTAAGTGCAGAGATTTTTTGACATGGTTGAGGGATGTGTTCCTCCCATGGTCAGATGTAAGTGAAGATCCTTTCTAACATGGTTGCGGGATGTGTTCCTCCCATGGTCAGATATAAGTACTGAGCCTTTCTGACATGGTTGTGGGATGTGTTCCTCCCATGGTTGGATATAAGTGTTGAGCCTTTCCGACATGGTTGCGGGATGTGTTCCTCCCATGGTTGGATATAAGTGCTAGGCCATTCTAACATGGTGGCAGGCTGGACCTCCCATGGTCAGATGTGAGTGCCAGGCCTTTATGACATGGTGGCAGGCTGGGCCTCTCATGGTTAGATGTGAGTGCTAGCCATGCCATTCTGACATGGATGTTGGATGTGTTCCTACCATGGTTAGATATAAGTCCTGGGAGAGCTTTTCTGACATGGTGGCAGGCTGGGCCTCCCATGGTCAGATATAAGCGCCGAAGAAGATGAAGACCTACATGGAAGCTAGGCCTACAACTAGCATGAAAAAGGGTTGGCTTTGTAGAACTTCCTATGACGAGTATAATTGAGAGATAGCACCATTTTCCCGAGATAGCAGGAGCAGTGATGATGATGATGATCCAGTGATGATACAACTTTGATGATGCTCCAGTGACGAAGACTTGTGTTGATGAATTGTGTCAAGAGAATACCTTCCTAGTTAAGAGGGAGTGTTGATGTATTTGTAACTTCATAATGTATTCACTTGTATATCTTATATTGTACCCCGATGTTCCTATCGGGAGAATCATTTGTATTTCATTGCACCCCAATGCTCCTATTAGGAGAGTCATTAATATAATAAAGTCATGTAAATTCATTGAGGATAACCCTCCATTGTAAGTCAGGGCAATAGTCCCCACAATTGAGATGAGGTTAAACCTCCTTGTTGATTGGGGGAAAGTCCCCACAATTGAGGGGCACTAAGGTTATTAGACTCTCCTAGTGAATTCGCCCCTGGTAAGTAATTGTCAAGTAAAAAAATAGTATAAATAGAGAGTGAGCCTCTCTATTTGTCATGCACAATCACCTAGCTATAACACATAGGTGAGAGAAGAGGATCTCACACAACTGAGAGAGAGAACAACTGTTGGAGATCATATTTCTGTCTTTGGGTTTTACTGCTGCCATTGGTGCTCATTGTATCTCTGAGGAAGTTGTGGGGTTTTTCCTTTATGGTTTCCTCGAGGATAAATATTTGTGTCTATTGTCTCTTGTGATTGATTGCTGTGCATGTTATTCTATTAGATAGGATCCTAAGATCATATTGTATAATTGATAAAAATATAATAGGGTTAAGCTCATACCACCAAGATTTGGACTATATGAACATTCCTTTAAGATGTAGCGATTTAGATCATGATGGCACATCCTAGTGAGGGCGGAAGGGGGGGGGGAGGTATACACCCTATATGGTTAGAATATAACTAGGGGGATAACAATAGTAAGGATAATTATTCTTGTCACACCCCGGTTTTGACCCCGTTGCATTAGATGCATATCATGTATATATTGTAATAATCATGGTGCGGAGCTAAAGGCCAAGGCCCCACCATTGATTGGTTATGCTATGTTTTGGATTTAAAATTGTCACCAAAGGTGTATCGGGGCATGTGGCATAGATATTAAGTTTATCATCATGTAAAAATGCATCTTTAATTAAAATGAACACAACCAGCTACGATCGTGGCAACTAAATTGAGAAGGGGCATGATTTTCACAAGGATGAGGATGTGGGGGGGAATTTGTCAAACCTTGGCCAATGGGGAAAAACCCATGTGTCACCACCTTGTTTTATTTCCAACCACTTTCATTGAAGAATGGCTGCTGGTGGTTGAGGCAGTTCATTGCTTTGGGAGTGGGGTGGCAGGACTGTTAGTCCTCACCCACACGCACACTCCACCCCAGCATTTGACTTCCTAATGGCAAGAAAAAAAACCTTCATGCACTCTCTACTATAGGGACCTCACGATTTTCTATTCACCTCTACGCACAGGAATTTTCCTAGTTTTTTCGACTGATGCAGTGAGTTGAGAGCAGTGCTCGTTCACCCATGAATTGCTGTGAAGGGCCAATCACGTTTTCGGCTGTCTCACAAACGGGTATGGTCGTTCTGTTCATTTCATGCACAGGATTGGGAAGTCTATGTTTTTCTCTTCCTTAGCCTGGTTTATGTATGTCTTCCCAATGGCTTTGTTGCCCAGGATGGGCTATGGTTTTTCCCTTGCTATGAGCGACACTCATGGATACGTTTGGGACTGTATAATTCCCAGGGGAGTTGTTTTCCCTGTTGAGCGGCAACAGCTGATTGATTTCCTGAGTGCAATGGTTGGTCTTTGGACTGTGTAGGGAGCTGGGATGGGGGATTAGTTTTGATTGAAAAACTTGGTGGCTGGGAAACCACACAGACAGAGCTAGAGGGATGGATTTCTTCTCCACAACCCCTGAATAGCACTGGAAGGGAATGCAGGGCTTGAGGGACTGTGTAGCAGAGAAGGGACTGATTCCTTGTGTTGGGTGTGTGTGGGTGTCTTAGAAGTCAAGCTAGTTCTGGTGTAGGTGTTCTTGGCTCTGTAATGATCTCAACAGCTTAGCAATGAGCATTTCCAAACTCCTTGATGGATTGTTAAACCCAACTGTGTTGGCTTGGATGTGTGTTTTGTATACCCTTGGCTATGTGTAAGCCTGCTAGTTCCCTTATTCCTTGGAGAATCATGCCCAGCTCGGGGGCGGCAGCGTTGCTGAGAGATTAAGGAGCATGCTGGCCTATGGTTGGGTGGAACGTTGCAGCAACGTAGCAGGTTGCGGATCAAGTTATTCATAAGATAAGTGCTCTTATCCATTTCTACTTCCGCAACTATATTTACTGTTAATGACTATAATGGACATGTTGAATGAATTCTTGTATGAACGTATGATG
>LPNX010459662.1:0-11078 GCA_001517045.1 Pseudotsuga menziesii | reverse complement strand
GGGGAAACCATAAATGGAGAAAACCCCTCAACTTCCTCTAAGATAGTATCACCATAAGATGTGAACCCAAAACAGTAAGATGACCTCCCTTCACAACAACGGCCTTCTGTCTTCTGTCAAGCCCAAGAATTTCCTTCTCCAAAAGTGCGCCACACTTGAGAGAGCAAGAGAGCTAAGTCACAAGTGATAAATAGAGAGACTCTCACTCTCTATTTATATTCTTCTGTTGACTTGAAGTGCACTCAACCATGTAGGCTTAACTTATAATTAATTACTTGAGCCTACACCTTAATTAGTGTATAATAACCCAAGTGCCCCTAAACTGTGGGGACTTACCTAATGACTTGATATGACTTGTTTACATTATTAATCCTCCCGATCGGAACATCGAGGTATGACCACATGACTCAAATACATAATAGAAACATCCCGGAATAAACATCGGGTTACAATACATAAGATACATAGAAGAATACATTCCGAAGTTACATATACATCAACATGATGTTTCTGCTGTGTCTGATAGATAATTGCATCTATGCATGATAAATGTTCATGTGTGCATGTTTCTACTTCAATACGTTTGCTTCAGAATTCTGTTTTAGCATTTTTATGCATTTACATGTTCATGGGGCTCTTAGCCCATGTGTTTGAAGCTTGTAGTTGCGTCCTCTTCACCGGTCGGAGGCATGGGGACGTGACAGTTCTTCTATAGAGGGAAGAGATATCCCAAGTGTACCTACAAGTTATTTGTTACGTTTAAGGAATACAAAAAAGGAGATTAATCCTTGTTAGGGTATTTTGCCATTAACACATCACAAGCACATAAGTTGAGACATGATAGGAAGTCATCTCTACAATTGGAAAATTAACATGCGAAAATACAAGTGTAGGTAATAAAATGAAAACCATTAAGAGATTTGACCATTTTTAGTTTTCAATTCCTTGTTTCTAGAAGTGGGATGGTATAAGATGTGGGTAGGGAGAGAAGAGGATCCCTATCTACCTGCAAATGGGAAAGGGGAAAATAACCCTCCCACCCCTCATTCCCCCTTTAAATTCAATCCCATATTGATGGAATACAAGTTTTGAAGCATGGTTCATAAAGAGTGGAAAATCTATGACCTAATCGAAGGTGACGAGACAATTCTAGTAGAATATCGAAAACATAAAATTGGAAACAAAGGAATGTTCATTCAAAACATTTGTGGATTCTTAGGTGATACCATGGATATTTAATATTTCCAATAGGATTTCCTAGATATCAATATAGGTGTGAAACCGATAGAGGAATATTTATCATAAGTTAAATGGTTGGAGTATGAAATAGATAAGTTGTTTAAGTGGGAAGAAGCAAGGTGGTGCCAAAAGAGTAGAGCCATGTGGCTGAATGAGAGGTATGAGAACACATTTCAATAGATTTTCACATGTGAGGAAAACATGCAACACAATTTTGTCCATATGAAACAATGACAATGTAACATGCAATAAGTTTAAAGAGATTGTGGGGAAGCAACTACAAACTAAAAGGGAGCATATAAGGATCCCACAAGGGAAAATATGACATATAGTCTTGCCTTGACATCCTACAATGGCACCATGGTAATATAATACCCAACACACATTTTAAGGAACTAGTGGAGAACTTAGAGACATTGAAGGTAATTAAGTTGTTCCATTAAATAAAGTCCTTGGACTTGGAATATGGGTGATAGAAGTTTTCCTAGGTCTCTATGATCTAATAGGTCTAGATTTGGTAAGAGTGGTGTAAGAGTGCAAGGGGTAAGGTAAATTAGTAGGGGATTTTAATTCATTATTTATAGAAATAACCCTAAGAATTACCCTATCATTCTTCAACAATGTTTCAGCCATTTTGCTTTGTAATTACATTTAGAATATGATATCCAAGACCATAGTAAGAAGGATAAAGTGTATTCTTTTAAAGGGCATATATCTAGGATAGCTTGTATTACTTTAGGGTAAGACTATAATGTATGTGGTTGGATTAGCACAATATTCCTTGCTCTTGATCAAAGTCAAGGGTATCTATCAATTTTTTGTAGATAAATCTCTCGAAGGCATATGATAGCGTCAATTGAATTTATCTGAGGTTGGTGACGATACATATTGGAATTGGGGGAAAATTCATCAAGTTGGTGGAAGAGTGTTTTTTCTCAATTTCCTTTGATTTATTAGTAAATGGAGTGGAATCAACCTTATTCAAACCCTCTAGAAGTTCTTGACAAGGATTCCCTTGCATTTCTCTTCCTTTTGATAGTGGAAGGTTTCAACTAATATGTCACGGAAATTTAAGATGATGGCATAGATGAAGGCATCAAGATAACAAGAGAGGATGCAATACCACATATGTTATTGATTGATGATATACATTTTTTGGATTTGGGTTGATCAAAGAGGCCAAGGAAATGCATAAAGTCTTAAAGCTTCTTTGTGTGGCTACTAAAATGTAAATCAACATCCATAAGTCCACATTGTATTTCAACAAAGTATCATAACAACATAAAAAATGGATCAAAGTAGTGATTTCTTGCAAAACCAAATTGTTTGAAGAAGTTTTTGATTAATCCCTTGGATGGAAGGTTAAGAATTTTTTAGAATGAGTGTAACACTTCTCTCTTATTTTCAAAACAGGTTTGTGCACTATCTAAGGGATGCATATAGAGAGGATGGAAGAGGGGTATCGAGTATATCATTGAGCACATTTCATTTAGGAGTGTGCTAAATGAAATATCAATTCAAATCATGGAACAACAAGACACTTTAATTTGGGGCCACAATCTAAATGGTGAGTTATACATAGTAAGGACAAGTTGTAAGGCGGCTTTGATTGTAAGTTTGGAGGCCAATCTAGAGTAATGGTGGCATATTATATGGAAACTAAGGGCACTTCAAAAATAATAAATATTATTTTGGATCTCCCTCTTAAACAAAATCAGTATATGGGAAAATATATAGAAGTGAGAATGGGTGGGTTTGGGTTTTTCGTACACCATATTTCGTCGAATATAAATATTTCGTCAAATAGACATACATCTACTAAAAAATATACATACATACATACATACATACATGTAATACACCAAGATTTAATAATATATTATTAAATTCTGCTAGGATATTTTATTTATTATTTTAAATATTTTTGACAAAAATTAAAAAATAAAACAAATGTAATGAATTATTCTTTTATTAATAAAAGATACAAAAGGGGACAGAAATGAAATAGTTGTTGAAGAGTGTTTTTTGACCCAGAAGAGGAAAAGACGATTGGTTGTAGCTGTTGAGTGAGAACTCAAGGTGCAGGAGGCATCTTCCCCAAAATCAGGTCACAACTTTTTGTTGAATGCTAAAGAGGAGGCTCATAAATGGAAAAGTCCTAGGAAAAATACTATATAATAGTATGTCCATTAGAAAGAAAGAGGCTAGCATTAGACATGGATTGAATCTCATAATGCAAGAGATGGTGCATTAAGTGGATTTTTCTCTTGTGGTTCAACAAACATGCTCGAGGGTTATGGAGCAAGTGATTTGGCTGCTCTAGAAGTTGGTTGGGAGAAACTACTATTCCATTTCTATTTTCCTAGCAGTGGTGCCAGGTTCTTATTTTGTTGCTTATTATTAAATCTTGATATAGTTGAATTCTTATCTTGATTTTAATTGTAGCTATATTCTTTAGGAAAAAATGTTTTATATATCTATATAGGAAAAATATCTATTATGTTCCCAAATCTATATCTATGTTTCTATATTTTAATCATGCCTATAAAATGTTAGATTAAATATTTATGCATCTCAGATTTGGCATCCATACTCGAATCAAATATTTATAGTAATGCGTACTATTATAATAAATAGTAATTTTTAAGCATAATTGCTTTAAACCTAGTTATTCTTGTTTTTACGGTAGATTCAAAATCTCAACACTCATTCTTTTAAATTGTTTAAATATCTGTAGCTTATTCATGATTAAACTATTTCTCATAATTTATTTAGGATAGATCTAGTTAAATTATAAATAAGGTAGATAGAACATAAAAACAAATAAAAATCGAATGTCACAAATATTCAAAAATGCAGTAAACTGGATGGCTCCCATATCTAGATTAATAGTCGAGAAAACCTACTACAACAACATCATTTTATTTTAAATAAACATCATCTCTCAAACCCTGTACCGAATCGATACTATTTAAAGTAGGATGTATTGGATCAAATTAAAATATCTAAGAATAATTTATGAAAATTATTAATTTAGATATGCAAACATTTAACGATTTACAACATAGCTAACATACAAACAAATAATCCTAAATACACTATAGTAATATATATACATTATATATATTATATGAGACGACAAGGAAAATTATTAAAGAACATACATATACCAATAAAAATTTATATCAGCTTTGATATTCAACTAATCAATCACGGATTCACAAATATCTTATCAAATATTACACTGTCATCCAACAAACCGAATCAAGGAAACCACCATAATCAATGCTATAACGTTTAAATCAAATCACCTAACTAATTGTGGAAACAAATCTTTTGTTTTCCAAGTATGTCTGTAAGCCCATCGAAGGATAACAACCATTATTCTACGTAGAGGAGTATTATAAACATTTTATTTAATTTAAAAATCAAATCTACAGGCGTGTATACCTAAAACAATAAGTAAACCTCTTTAACTCTTCTATGCAGGAATAAATCTATGACACATGGAAACCAAGTTGATTTAAACATAAGCATTCAGATCTAAAATGTATTCTCATCAGAAACACATGCAAATACTTTGTAACTACAATTTCAATTGATGAACATAAGATTAAATATTTATTCACAGAGATCACAAAGACCCTATGGGTCGTAGAAAGAATCACAACTTTAAACAATATCAAATATCAAAAACACGATTCACAACAATGTGGATGTAAGACCATTCAATGGAATCCACATTCACTTAAAACAAAAACTCTATAAACTTTATGAAAGTTATGGGTGCTGGTAAGTCCATTTATGATGGCTCCCACGAAATCTATTTAAAACCCTAAAAAAAACTACAAGCTCTTAACCAACAAACAAAACAAATGCGAGAATGGAGTGCCCATAAGCCTCTTTCAATCAGATCTTAAACCCTAAGGTTTTTAAACAAAACACACAAAAAATTATCTTGCACAAAGAAGGAGGTGTTTTTCCGACTTGACCCATTTGCTTAGTCGAAGAGCTGCCCACAATAACCCACAAAACAATTACGAACTCTGGGTGGATTTATTTTAAATGAGAAATAATAGAGTAATGGTTTTGTGCAATATTTTACGTGGGATTTCTAAGACACGAGCGTGGGAGGAGGTGACCCTGTCTCCTTCCTCGCCAACACTCTTAACCTGCAAAACAAATAGTTTCAGTTAGAATGAAACTAAAGATGAAATACTGTAAGCAAGTTAAAAACTTCAAAGTTCTTACCTTGGACGAGTTTCAGATAACACCAGGGGTCAGCTCCTTTGGGGTTTCCCATATCCCTTCTCTTCCTGCATCTAAAAATAGTGTAGTATCAGTAAATTCAGTAAAAAGTTGAAACTACTTAATCAAATTTGCAGAGTTGAATTTACAGTCTCTTACTGGCTAAAAGGCGATGTTCATAGCTGGAGATGGTGGTAGGGTTGGTGGGAGGCACAAGTAGCTTGCTATAGGAAGCCATTGGATCCGTGAAAAACAAATTTTCACCTTAAAAAGCATCAGGGAAGAACGCCATGAAAACCGCAGACAATTTTCACACCCAAACCCCATCAAAAAATCCATTAACATAGCATAACTTAGATCTCTTCTTCCACAGACCAAACAACCAAATAATGAAGGGTTTAGACCAAATAAGCGAAACTTTAACCCTTTTTACAACCCTAGGAAACAACTATATAGGTGGATGACCGAGATGGATTCTCGAGCCAACATTGAAATCTTGGTTGTGCTGTCAACTTGCAGCTAGGGAAACACCATAAAGTCACAAGTAAGCAAGAGTATGAATCATAACTCACGACCAAATGTAATCTCATCATTACAATCATTGTTCAAACCAAGGATCGTACATTGGGTTTAACCCCATAAAACTTACAACCATATAAACAAGCGACCCTTTTTATTAACATTACAACTATGGAATAACACAGTAACCAAAGTTTAAAACATACAAACATCCAAACCTTAATCCTTGCACATTAGGACCATGGTCCTCCTCATGTTCATGTTTAACAATGCACATAGGACTAAGGCAACCCTTGTGTTATCCTTTAACACCTTATTTCATAATATAAGGTGGGATCAAGACTATAACCAGTCTCCCATGCCTTGGGGATAAGCAAGGCCCTAGTAAATATAGATAAAAACAAAAGAATGTTTAAAACATCACCTTCGGGTGTTGTTGACTGTAAGCAGTTAAAAAAATGCTAACATCCGTAGTTGGAGAAACCTGTCATAAGCAATATCAATCATGTAAGTAACTATACACAACATCAACAAATAAAATCATGCCATAAGTATTAATGCTTGCTAGGATTTGTAAGAGGATTTTCTAGTTAAATGTATGTACAATTTATTTATTTATTTATGATTTTTGAGGTGTGTGACATAATGGTATCAGAGCATGGTTACAACACTAGGCCTAAACTTGCTTAACATTAAAACTGTTAAAGAAACTAGAAAACTAATTTTATTTTATGTTTGGTTTGATTATCTTACAAACAAAAAGAGAAGGATAACTTTATTTATGCAGGAAAAATATGCGAGAAGTATGGATGCTTGCTGAAGAAGAGTCTTTCCTAGAAAAACTATAAAAAATGAAGAGGGTAATTTAAGGGATGGTGAAATATGGGTAAAAATTTATGAGAGTCAAACTAATAACCCATCCAAACAACAAAGAATTGTTAAAGAACTAAGGTCTAAGTTAAAAAGAGTTAAGAAGGAACATGAATGAATCCTGAAAGCTCAAGAGGAACCGAATAATATTTTAATAATTAAAATACATAATGAGGTAAAAGAGACAAATAAAGAGCCTAAACATAATATGCCAAATGAAGAACATGTCTCATGCACTGAGAGGGGGGGGGGGGGCGCGCTGTGAATCAGTGTCTCTTAAAACTTAAAAATATCTTTCCAAAGCACTAATTTAATCAGTCATATGTATTATGAACCAATCATGACATTTACCAATTGTATATATATATATATGAAATATACAAACACATATATGAATATGTCAAATATCTTTTTATTAAATAGGATTTTACATTACATAGGATTAATCATATAGACCCAGCTAGATTAAGAAACCCAGCTTTCTTACAAGACCTAGCTTGTATACATGACCTAGCATGTAGAGAGGAATCCAATCCTCATTCAGGCTCTAAGCTAATTACAGACACCAGTCTGTTTGAATGAACACAAGGTTCATGTTAAAGGTAGAATATCCACCAAAATATTGTATTTTATCCATCGAGATACACATTTTCTTCAAGTGATGTCTTCATATTTATATACTTTCCTCACACCTCTTTATGGAACAAGGTGACTTCTCATGTACTCACACCTTTTCATATAATGATGTGTCTTTTACAAAATAAGGAAAAAAAAATAAAGTTAAACTAAGATTTAGTTATAACTTTATTTAGTCCTTTTCTTAAACTCTTTTATCACATATCCATTTATATAATATTAAGACTTCTTTATAATCAAACTTTCACTTCCTCGTTCAGGGCGGCACCGTCGTTTATGTATTTCTCAGCCCGACACCATATGAAGGGCTCCCTCACTATGGTTGATGCACTTATCCGGTTCATTTAAGACCTAATTTCATAGGTTGAACTAGCAGCACCACTGTATTTCAAGGGACATGAAGGAGGCACGAGGGTTTTATCACGATCACTAGGTCTTTATTCGATCACAACCATCTAAAACTCATTAATTGTGCAAGATTAGTTTGGTGATGGATTTATTAACTGTTTGACCTCGAATCTCAGCCGTTTTTTACATTAATCCAATAGTACTACGCACGATTAGTAAATGAACTATATTGCCATTGATTTAGCATTTTTATCAGAAGATTCTTCTTTTTCGAAAAGCCATTAGTATGATGATTATGGTCATTGGTGATGATGGTGGTGGTGGTGAGATGTTGGGGCGTGTACCTTAAGGATTATTAGTTTTGGTAACTTCGCGGCTGTTGGTAAGCGGAGTTATGGGTCAAAATAGTATTAGGGGTATCCGGGTAAGTCAAAACCCCCCTTTTGTAATAAACCCGTGGTTTAAATCCAGGGTTTAGGGTTTTCGGGTGCCCATGGTTTGAAGCCATGGTTTTGTAATAGCGCGATGTATAAATAGGTATTTTTGTAAATAAGAAAAAGTTGGGTTTTTATGATGTAAGAAAGAATAAGGTGAAGCTAAGGTTGATTTTGTAAGGAAAGGTTAAGTCCCAGCTGTGTGCGTGGATGACCTCTGCAGCTGTGTGCGCAGAGGGTTTTTGTAAGAAGAGAGAGAAAGATCTGCAGCTGTGTGCGCAGAGGCCTGCTGCTGTGTGTGCGGCTGTTAAGGACTGAAGGGATTTGTAGCTGAGTGCGCAGATCAAACTGTGGTTTTGTAGCAAGTTGAATAAAACACAGTTTGTGGATGTAGCCCCTACACTGGGGGTGAACCACGTTATATTTGCTGTCGTGATTTATTGTGTTGTTTCTATTTCTGTATTCTTATGCATTAAAACTGTATACATCTGATAACATAGATCACTGCTAGTAATAAAGCTTTGCTGTGAATTCCCTGTAGTGGGTTAAGCAAGTCACGGTTGTCTATTTATCTGTGAAGTTGTATGTGAATGAATGGTAAAGCTTTATAAGTATTGATTAATAAGGTTATTAAAGGCTAAGGTACAGTAATCTCCCTCTCGGCTTGCAGAAACCTGATTCTGCAGCACCCCATTGCTGTTTCGGGTGAGACTGCAACCTGCGCGCAGGTTGTTGCCGAAAGGGCCAACATGGTGGGTCTTTTGTTGGTGTGACACAGAAAGATTAAACCCGAGTCTGCCCTATTGCCCAAAAAATTGGTTCCGTTGCCGGTTGAACTCAGTACCTGCTCAAGAGGGGTTTACATTGTACCTCAGGGGCTATGTTCTGGAGGCCCTCTGTGAAGGAAGTAGGTGATTAGTTTGCTGAGACTTGTCTGAAATTCGCACAGCAAGAGAATACGAATCCGCGTCGAAGCGCAAGTGACTTTTTACAAAGGTATGTTTTTTGTGATGCTTATGAAATTTTCTTTGGTACTTTCCACGTAGAATTGCACCAGTGGTTGTCTAGGTTAACAGAGAGGAGGACGAACTTTCAAGCTCGATGGATTCCTGTGTGGACCCTCGCAAGGGTCAATCTTGTGCAACACATGAACAACGAGGTATCCCGCGCTGTCGATTTCTGGATGACGCGAATGCTGGAAGCCTTCGTGATAGAGTTTGCCATTGACATAAGCACTTCTTTCAGTGAAGCTGAACGACAGTTTTTCAAAGGCCCCCGTGGTAGGTTTTTAAATTCCTTAAGCTTGAAGATTAAAATACTATTGGTTGAAAAGGGTATATTATTATTTGAATCAGACTCTTAGTTTAGTAGTACTAACATATGTTTGCAAGTGAGAATATTTTCGACGCGCAAAGTGGGTTTCCGCGAAGTGAGCAAAGGAACAAAAGAGATTTTGAGTCCTACTCCTCAGGACAAACCACCGTACTTTCCCTGTAAAGCCTCCACAGCCAGACCCTGAAAAAAACCCTTCGGTAGGAAACCCTCCGGTCACTCCCCAGCGTTGCTTTGTTACCCCTAAAGTTCGGTCGCAGTGTGACAGGAAACCAAGTCCAAGTATTCCGGCCACAGGTCAATCTGCCCCCGTAAATCCCCCCCCATCACCATCCTGTCCCCCTCCCAACCCTCCCAGAACCACCATGGCCCACCTAGCTGATGACATTAAGCTGCCCATCTTCAAAGGAACGGGATCAGAAGATCCAGAACAGTTCTGGTTTTTATGTGAGGCCGTCTGGAACGCGAAGAGTATTACCGACCTGGATATGAGAACCGCGCAGCTCATTACTTCCTTTCGCAACTGGGCTTTGACCTGGTTCATGAAATTCTCCAGTAATCAGCACCCCACTTTGGATGAAATCAAGGCCGCCATCATTAAGGAATTTAAGAAACCAAAATCAGAATCGCAGAGCATCACTGAACTCAAAGAGATTCAACAGCAGCGCGGTGAATCCGTGTGGGACTTTGACCAGAGATTCAAAGTTCTATTAGACCAAGTCAGATTCACCATTAGTCCTGCACAGCACAAGGAATGGTTTATCGCAGCGTTATTTCCGCATATCAGAACTCCGCTCATGCAACAGAAGGTTGCTGACTAGCAAGAGGCTCTCGAAATCGCAATGAATCTAGAGACCACTCCCATCGAAGATGATTCTGGTATTGCTCAAATCCAAGCGCAGCTGGCAGCGATGGCCCTAGAGCTTCGTGACATGAAGAAAGCTAAAACCAGTCGAGAGGAGGTCTGGTGTACGCAATGTTGGTCTGAGGGTCACGATAGGGACCAGTGCCCCGTGGCTAGAACATACCTAAATACGGGCAGGCCCAACCAATTCAATGCCGGTGTTCTATATTATGAGATTTGTCGAACCTCTGGCCAGCATCGCCCTGAGCACTGCCATCTTCTTTAGAGATATGTTCAAGTTGCCAAAAACCCCTACTGCCAGTTCTGTAAGTCAGTAGGGCATAATGAAGAAGAGTGTCGTAGCTACGACCTTATGCGAGAGCGCACCTCTGACGCCTACCGAATCCACAATGAAGCCCAGAATAATGATGGCTATGGTTACCGCGGTGGTGCTTCCAGAAGAGGTGATTTTGGCGTTCGCGGCCGTGGTGGGATGACCAGAAGAGGTACATTAGAGGACTTTTGGGGTCTAAAATGGGCCTCCTAAGGAAAATAATAAAATAATAGTTAAAATAATAAAATAATGGTTAAAATAATAAAATAATATT
>LPNX010459635.1:121179-131180 GCA_001517045.1 Pseudotsuga menziesii | reverse complement strand
TGAATATTTCTTCAACGGTGTTATGATTGTTGTCAAAACAAAGACTACGCTTTTCATGTGGAGATATTTAACAACCAAATATTTTATCTCAAATCATGGTGTTCTTCTCAAATTTTGAATTTGTCTCCAACTGGGAAACTATCTTATCCAAATCTTCTTCTATAGAAAGGATCTCAAACTCTTTCCTTTGAAAAAGTTATTTATTCTCTAGAAGTTGACTTGTTAGGTCTTCATCAATTTTCTTGGCATCTACTATTTGACTTTTCTTACACCAACAATGGTATTTTCAAATTATTCATGGTTCTAATGTATTTGTTTTAGTTCCTTTATTAGGGAGATAATTTCATCTTCTTGCTTGCAATTTTTTTCCTTCTCCTCTAGTTTATTTGGCAGGGTTTGTTTTGTCTTTTCAATTTTTTCTTTCAATCCAATGTTAAGACCTAAATGTTGGGAACATCTCCCCCTATTGGGAACAGTTCCCCCTATAGTGTGGCATGGTTTACCTCCTATATGGCAGTGTATTACATATTATTGATGTAGGATTGGGTCTATTACTTGTTATTGTACACGTATGTCTCCTATATATGGTAAGGGGCTATTCTCATATTAGTAATCATTGCATATTGTCTTGTCTTGGGTACATAATTACATTGTGTACAGAGGTTCCTTCCTCAAACAGGATTGTTATTTATCTGTGTTCTTCATTATTCAGGCATGGATTACTCTCTTTTATCATGTTTCTACTATTTGTGTGTTATTTATGGGACTTGGTTGCATAACATCCAAAACTAATCTTTTAGTCCCTTCTTTTGAAATATAATATTCATCTTGATACTTTTGCAATTGCTCCATTAATGAATAGTTTTCTCTTTCATCTTTCCTTAGTTCACATATAGAACTAATAAGTTCTTCCTCTAGATATACTTATTATTTGGTTTCAAAGTCTTATTTATCTTTGGAGACTTTGATTTTTCTCTCAATGGATTCATCATTTGTTTTGGGTTGTACCTCATTTTATTGAGAGAGTTTTTTTTGAATAAAGATAGTATATATTCTCCCAGAGCTATGTAGTTTACACTACTACATTTCGAATCAAAATCCGACGGTTACTTCCGACGGCACATGGATTTTTTCTTTTAAACCTACCAAAAATCACAAAGTTAAATTTTTTTTTTAAATTGTGGTCATAAGAGTCGCTTAAGCGACGGATAGGCTCATAAGCGTCGCTTAAGCGACGGCTAGCCTATCAAGCATCGCTTAAGCGATGGCTCCTTGAGTGAATGAAAACTTAAAATAAAAAAAATTAAGTAAAATGGTACACCTTCACACAACAAATTTTGTTGAAATCCTATAACAAATAGTAGGCATCGCTTAAGCGACGGCGCCTTTAGATTAAAAAAAACTAAAAATAAAAAATGGTACACCCGCGGCCTTTCTGTCCCGTGAGTTTGCTCGGGGCTTTCTTGCCTCTGCAAACTTAAACCCCGACTTGTCCTCAAGCAATCACTAAGCTATCTCCAATGTGCAAATCCATAGATCATCCAGGTGCCGATCTTACACCATGTACCCCATTACCCCAGGTCCCGATCGATTTTGCATTTTGAGCATTTTTTAGGCATCCTTCCCAGCTGTAGGGTGCATTTGCTTCCAGTAGATTGAGGATGGTATGTTTGGAGGGTCTACAGTTAGAAGGCTGTAAATATATGTTCAGAAATAGTCCAACATATGGCCAGCCATTGATCTCACCAGAAAATGGCCAAAATCATGATTGAACAAAGCAGATTGGAGATACTGGGACTACTGGGCAAATTCAGTTAATAATCCAAGAAGAAATTCTGAGATGCAGACTGGCAGTTTGATGAGAACTGTAAGGTGTTCCAGCAGTAAATAAAGAAGTTTTTGGGCATTTTTGTTCAGTCGGGAGGGCACCTACCATATGTTGCAATATGATCATATTTTGGGGTGAATTTGTGGGTCCGCTGTCTGCCAAACCAGAAGGTAATGTCAACAGAGGAATGATGCTTCTCCAAAGCTTAATCTAGCATAAGGATATGGCATTCATAAAGACATTTGGATTTTACTCATCCATTAGGAAATCTGAGAGGTTGTGCTATTGAAGTATAGCCGAACGAAAATGCCGTCCTTTTGATCTTTATGTAGTCTTGTGCTTGGTTGTATACTATTTGTGTGGCCGCCAATCTTAGGCAGAGCTGCATATATTGCAAAGAATTGATAGGATTCAAACATGGGCAAGGTCAGGGATTATACTGATACAGGAATTATACTGTTTCAGGGCTTATCTGGCCTTGACATAGTTCACTCTTTTCTGCGGGGTATACACTCTCTAATAACCCGGATACCAAATGAATGATGTTATGCTCAAGGGTAGATCTTACACCTGTGTCTCTATTAAAACTTTCCCCAAACTCCGTCATTCCAAGTTGCCAACATAAACTGCACCTCTTTGTTTTATTTCTAAGTGTTGTCGTTCTATGGCTATAGTAGTAGGGTGAGTTGATTGGAAAACTACAAGTCAAAGTCGTAGTGTAAGGCGTGTTTATGGTAAAGGTACTACCAGTGGGGTTTAAAGGCTATTGATATGAGGTATAATGGTTTATGATTCATGGTCACTCAATATTTTGCCTTATTCTCAGGCTGCCATTTGCTTTTTTCTGTATTTGTTACATACCATAACATGCTTTTTGTAATTCTAATAAACTGCATGCTTAAAAATTACAATAACAAGTCTTGTTGATATAGTTGGTATTGAACATCGACTCATTTTTGTGCTGGAATTGAATATTGAGCAGGAAAAACTATTCCAAAAGATGGTGAGACACAATGTTGGATGCTTTCTGCTGGTGCTGAGTATGTCTTATGTAAGGTGAGAAAACAACGTGCTCAAGTTCAAAACTGTCATACAATGTTGATATGGCTTACAAGTTATAGCACATCTTATTCCTATCTTCAGTTGTAGCTTATGTAAGACTGTAAGGTATAGTTACAAGAAAAGATGAAAAGAAGAAATCCCAAACATTTCAGTCTTCTCATCAAGATGCAAGATACAGTGGTTGACCCACCGATCCCCCCCAAAAAATGTTTTTTTAATCAAAAGACTGCCAAAATGCTGAACAACTAAAGGCTAAAACCCTAAACCCCAGACTTGCTTAAGGTCTGACCCACCCTCGTGTCTAGATCTGCTCTCGATCTCTGATTCATCAAGTTCTGCTGTCAAGGATTTCATTCAATCTATCTTTATGGTCAAGGCCTACTGATCTATCCTTCTGGTCTATGATGTTGCTCACTTCACTCACTCTATTATTTATCCTGCCACAGCCTTCAAGAAAACCACTTTATTTGCTGCTAATATGGACATGTGGATTTGGCTCACAACAATGCTGTTATGACCTGCTTCATGTTCATGCTGAGATTGTCTTCAAAATGGTCAATATCAATAATGATTATATCTTATCAAATTATCAATTATGGTACCAGAATTCTTAATAGTAATATGTATGAAAACTATCTTTTTCGCAATAACTTATAGTTCCATTCTTGTGTTTTGTGAATATTTTTGATTCTTCACTCTGTTCTTTTAATTTATTATAAAAATATTTTTATATCTTTTTGTACTTTCTGTTTCCCCACCATATCCGAATCTTGGCTTTTGAAAAATCTGGTGAATCTGTATCCAGATCTGGCTCCATATCCGTATCCTGGTAACATAGTTAATTTGTTGAAAAGGCACTTTGTTGTTCATGGAACTGTTCTTTTGTTTATAATTTGTTTTCTGTCATCTGGGGTTTGGTAAAGTTTCCAAGTGGTTTTATTACTATGGAAAGGCAATTTTTTCAGTGAGGTCCATAAGATGTGTTACAGAAAGGGCAATGTGTTAGTAAGTCGTGTTGGAAGACAGCCTTCAAAGACCGATTAAGGTTAATAAAGGAAAAATAGTCTCAAAGAATAAACTAAAGTAAGTTACACATTTCTTGAAATTCATTGGGAGCTACTTGAATGGAACAGGAAAATTCGTAGGGTTTAATCAAGATTGAACTGTGAAGTGGCTGATGCCACCATTATTTTGATCCAACAAAGCAAATAATTGAAAAAAACTGCTTGTTAAACCAGAACAACTAAAAGTTCAAGACTACTAGCAGCTTTGGTATTTATTTATTTATTCACTTTGTTTTATACTGAATTGCATGTGTAATGTGCTTAAAACCTCAGCTGGAAGAAATTCGGCAAAAGAAGGCAGCAGATAGATCTCAGAAAGCTTCTCCAGGAATGGATCATAGGAATTCGAACCCATCAGGTCTGTACAATATTTCCTTTCTTTCAGTGTTTCCTATCAGGGTCGTGTCTTTTTCTTTTTTTCTTTGAAAGTGTTTCTTTTAAACTCCAGAACCTTTACATATGGACCAAATATCTAAGGCACTTCCAGTGGTCCATTTTCATGGACCGTTTGCTAATCACAAGGGTGAATTACTAATCATAAGGGTGAACCACTAATTACATAGGCAAATTACTGATCACTAGCATTTCCATTTGCTAAGTTGTCACGACAAAGGGGCACTCTTCCATTAGAATCATCCAAGGCTTGCACTTGGCCCAAACCATTTATTTGTGCCTTCATGAGAATTGAACCTTGCTGGGTTACTTCATGCACCATTGTTTTCCCTGCTAAACCATGACCACATTGGTGGTTCTTTACAATACTGGCTGTGATGAGCTTTTGGATTTGATATAGGGTCAACAATGTGCTTGATAGTTGAATGACTCCAGAGTCCATAGGATTCGAAATGAGGGCACTTATTGGAAGCTGGCACCCATTAACTATTAAATCAAGAGTAATAAACCTACTTTGTTGCTTTGTATTATTCACCGAGATTGGGAGCTAGGGCGTCGTGATAAAATATAGTCACTTTCATGGCTATAGGGAATAGAACCTTGGTATCTAGGACGGCAATGGCTACCGTGATGTTGAGGGGTAACAGTTTATGTTTGAAGAATGAAACCCTTTTGTTAGTCACATTCCAAACTCCTTGGAAAATGTTTAGCTGAGCAGTTGGGAATTTTTACCTTCCACAGTAGGCAAGATGCATCTTTTCCATTTTGTGACCATTGGTCTCTGTTTTGTTTGCTCTGTATGTGAGCACACGCACATATGTGAGTTATATATATATTTTAGAGAAGAGAGAGATATCTGTTTTAGAGAGAGAGAGATCTGTTTGGTTTGCATCCTTCATCCTCAAGATCAGAGTCACTATCAGATGGCCGAAGATGATCCCTCTCATCTGAGAGAGGCAAGAATGGATCAACGCTGCTAGCCCCCCTCAATGATGTAGTGCTGGAAGAAACATATTTTCCAGGCACCTTTCCCTGAGGGAATCGAAGATTGTTGAACCCGTGGCCTCCCCTACATTGGCGGAGAGATCTCACATCTGGCTCATGAGCACTTGAGCTAACCCTCAGAGCTAATTATGGAGTTTCTTTTGTTTTAACATTTTTTTTTTCAAAATTGACCTTTTCTGCAGGAGACGGCATTAAATCCATATCAGATGCATCTGTTATGGATCATGACCACATCTTACACAGATCTGTATATGGATATGTATCCTGGTCGGATCCAGGAAATATTATTGTTGTCAGTTAAACCTTCACTTGCTACTGGTAGTTGTATGCAATATCATTTGCATATCTTAGCTTATCTTATCTAAAATCTAATGTTGCAAGCAAAAATGCATGCTCACTGAAATTAACTTTTATTGTGCAAAATGTGTGTTAAAACTATAGCATTCAACCAATGCTGTCTATACAAAATAGGTAAAACCGTGTTAAAATACTGAATTATGGTGTCCTATGTTACTGTCCGGTGTTTGTAACTATCATTTGAAGAACATACCAATTTCATCTTATTTCACAAAAAATAGAGGATTTTCTCTTGATCCTTTTTGGCTGCATGATAAAATCTTCATACTAGAGTTCAATTGTTTCTGATATTGATCTGGAGTATTGTTATATTCCTAACTAGTATTAAGGGCCAATGGGAGAGATTTCTATGCTTGATTGTTTGGAATTTATTTCACAACGTTGAGTTGAGTTGTTTCTCTTATTAATAACAGTTTTTAATGGTGCTCTTTGTCTGAGCAATGGGAAGACAATTGAGCTTGATGATGTCACTTTTCATCAGTGTGTAAACTTGACACGTTTCAATTCTGAGAAGACAGTGATTTTTGTGCCACCTGATGGAGAATTTGAACTGATGAAGTAAGTTACACGCTGTGACTTATATTGATGATAATTATCATTCATTCTAGTGTTTTTAAATAAATTTGGTACTTATTTAGCATGGTTATTTCTGAAGTTAACCCTTTCTGTTAAGCATCAAAGAAAGCTGTCTTTAATTTGCTTGCAATGGGTGGGGAATAAATTGGTATCTTAGACTTTAGTGCACACCTCTCTGTATCATTGAATTGATTGTTTGGCAGGTATCGTATTACTGAGGGAGTTAACCTTCCCTTTCGGTTTCTTCCAAGTATTAAGGAACTTGGCAGGACACGCATGGAAGTAAATGTAAAGGTCTGTATGGTTTCCTTTATTGAAGATATTCAATACTGATTGGACTAATACTGCAACTTAACCTATCACTCATTGTCAACTTACAGGTGAAGAGTGTTTTTGGAGCCAAGATGTTTGCATTGGGAGTAGTAGTGAAGGTGCCAGTTCCAAAGCAAACGGCAAAAACAAATTTCCAGGTGACAACAGGTCGAGCCAAGTATAATGCAACTATTGACTGCTTGGTTTGGAAGTAAGTATTGCTAGTCCATAATCATCTGGCTACCATGGTGTCAACTTTTCTGTTGCATAGCAGATTTTTTTTTTAATGTAGGCATAAAATTGAAGGTACAAGGTCCAAGGATCACCCAACCTAGACATTGCAGTTAGGGAGGCTGAAGGCTCCCTTGTTTTTAATGGTGGAGGGGATTACTCTTGTGACCCAGAATCACTATCTAGTCATTCAAAAAGAGTATCCTCTTCAATTTTAGATTCAAAGTCTGAGTGGCATAGATATTTGACCATAAAATGTTTGTCAGGGTCACATATATATCTCTCAAACTATGTTTGAGATCATTTATGACAAAGATTTGAGTTTGAGGGATTAGGTCTTTGGACAGGATAGCAGATGGGTATTCAGATATTCCTTCCATATTGGTTAGCTAATCATATACTTAACCCTTTTTACTATAGCTGAATACCATGCTCTTTATAGCTTCAACATGACTATGCTTTCCTAACTACAATAACGTGTCTGTCCAATGAATCAGGTATAAACATTGTTACTAGTGTGGATTTCTAACCTCAAATTTGAGATGTAGATCTTTTGCACCAGAGATGTAGATCTTTCACACTTCTCAATGGATTCCTTGATTGTCAAGCCCTTTTGGAACAAGTGCATTAGTTCAACATCATAGGGCTCATCCCAGTGACAGTATGCTCTCTTATGTAATGCATCTGTAAACTTCCAAATTCTGCTTTGGGATTTCTAGCAATCCATCTCTTGCCCCAGGTATGGACTTCCCCATCGAAATGTTGCAAGGCCACATTCAGCTTATCCACCTGGTTGTAAATGCATTGCACCTTGAATGCTAACTTCTCAATGGATTCCTTGACTGTCAAGCCCTTTTGGAACAAGTGCATTAGTTGAACATCATAGGGCTCATCCCAGTGAAGGGCACAGGGTTNATGTTGGAGGTTTGTTATTCTTATAATCTTCTTTATCCTGCATTTACAGATAAGTAATTTTTTCTTTTTGTACAGATGGTATTCATATATATGACAAAAAACATACATTTGAATTTTAGAGTGAATNTCATATATATGACAAAAAAACATACATTTGAATTTTAGAGTGAAGTCCAAACATAGGTAATTAGTTCTTTATATTGGCAGCGCATTCAAATTTCAGCCAGAGAACTCATTTTCTAGGGAAAGTAGTATTACTCATAGCTTGATTCTACTCTCTTTTCCAACATGTTCAATGTTGTCTCCATTTGACTTGATTCTTATATGAATTCATGTGGCATATGAAATTTTTAGGTATAAACCTATTTTTATTTTATGAAATCAAGTATAAATCTATTTTTTTTGTAATTTAGCGGAACTATTTATTAGTAATATACAGTATGAATTACAAACAGTTGAAACTGAGATATGCTTCCAACAAAAGAGATAAACAGTGATTCCAAAAAATATCTGAGTTACTCTCAACTCTGTCTGCATCCATAAGGGTATTGAACACAGTATCTAGAAATCCTAAATGAGTGGTGCTGAGTTAATTTGGACATGTTCTTTTTGTTGGTAGAATGTTGGTGGGGTTAGGTGATGGATAAGGCACACCTCATAACAAGTTCACACACTTCTCCTACTGCTGTTCACACACAAGATTGATTATTAGAGGTTGTTACATGCTCAATTTTTTTGGCTTTTTGCTTCTTCATGGTTGTATGAGACTGTTTTGGGGTTGAAAAGTGCCCATAATCCATGTAGGTGTTCCCAGGACTGCTATAGGTTCCCTGTGTTTTCTTTGCTCACAATTCCTCTAAACTTTGTCAGATTTCCAAGTACAGACTCTATAAGCTTAAAGCTAGCTCCTAGCTTCCCCAACAACTCTTCCTGCTTTGGCTTGTCATAACCTGCTTGAAGCAGAAAATTTAGTGAAAACAGTGCATCATCTTCACATTCTTCCAAGTTACAATGATCTTTGGCTTGCTTGCACAGCTCCTCTAGATGTATGGCTACTCTGATTGTACCCAATCCCTTTATTCCCTCCATTACACAGAGAGAGGATGGCATCTTTTTACACAGAGAAGACCATTGAGCAGTATATCCTTAACAAGCAAATTACCTACAGCTGATTGAGCAGTATATCCTAGCAGCATTTTTTCCAGCCATGAAGCCAAAGAAGATGAATGTTTCCAATGCCCAGATTTAAGGGCACAAACAGGACAAATCTGGGCTAAATATGAGTCATGACAGCACCTCTATCCCATAATCACCTGTGTGATCTTTGTGTAAATTAATAACCAGATGAAAAAAATTGCTATGATTCAAACCCCCGATTTCATCTTAAACTGGGCTAAATTGAAGGTACATAAAATGTCAAATGAGAGTTTCAAGATATTCTCATCCTTGTACTGGGTAGTTACTCATCTCCAAACTGTGTAATGGCATCTGTAAGTTCGAACTGTTGATGTTGAGCAATCAAGATGGATTAAGGATAAGTCCAGCCTTATCGCGAATGTGCTCATGGACCATAATGAAGGTAATACTTTGAGACTTCCAAAGGGCAGATTCAGTGTTAATTTGTTAACAGTGGATGCCCTAATAATTGGAATTTGGGACCATGTGCCTTTGCCAGCAAGTTTCCTGTGCAGTCCTTTTGAGTGATGGGCAATTGATTTCTTCGGAAATCTTATAGTCACTTTTAATTAAAAAGGTTGATCCTCATTGGCATCAATAGTCACAGATTTAAGCTCGACTTCTTCTCCGCGACTTCTTGATCTTCGTTTTACTGGATTTGGCCACAATTTCACCTTTAGACCCTCGGCGATAGGGTTTGTACAAGGTAATTCTTTTTTCAATACCGAGGTTTTACCAAGCTTTCAAAGCTGGAGAGGGTACGCGGAGACCAGCAAATTAGTAGGTTCAGTAATAAGCCGCAGTTACCAGCGGCGAAACTGGACGTCTCGTCTAGTTCGAGGTATTCTATGATGCGTGGTCCCATCGGAGGAGGAGGGCACCAACAGCAGGGATCTAATAATAATAATACTCATAACAGTAATAATAATAATAGTAATGTGCAGATGCATTCTTCCGGGGGATTTCATGGACCTGGCAATCGGTCCATGGGGCAGAGGCTTTTAAGTATGGGGAGTGCATCGCCTACCATAGGGCATAAACGGGACAGCAGTGGGTTCTCTGTACATTTGTTAGGGTTCAAT
>LPNX010459635.1:62857-117760 GCA_001517045.1 Pseudotsuga menziesii | reverse complement strand
AAAGAATGGGGTAAAACGAGAGTCACTTACTGAACCTTGAGATGAAATAGCATATTTCATCATAAACTGCGAGGAGGAAATGAGTTTAATCTATGCCTACCACTTCATATTCTTAGACCAATTAAGAAGAAACACTGGTAAAAGCAGTAGAATAGACTTAGTATCCCTCATTTTCTGTTGGCTTCACTGATGGAGATGAGTTTTCAATTCTAGACTGGAAAAACAGAGGAATTAGCCCACCATTTCCTCATTAAAATGATTTTCAGTGGAGTCTTAAAGGATAAAATTAAGAACCTTGCTGGGTTACTTTCCTTTCATTTATTTGTGCCTTCATGAGAAGTTCCACTACTGCATATGGGGGGTACCTTGCCCTCCTACTTCTAAGAGTACTCACCACTCCGTCCCTCCCCCTTTCAGTAGGGAATTTGCAGGGACTTATAAAGCTTTATCGCATTTATCTACCCTCTAGAACACTAGCCATTACTCTCATTCTTACTACCTAAGGCAGAACCTCCTTCCATCGGACATCTCCCTTCCTCAACTGAAAGGTTCGGGGAAGGAACTCATTCATGAACGGATCCAGTAGCATAGGTAGGTGGTTGAAGTCGATCCAGACGCAAGAGTAGCAGCGAGTGTAGGCAGTTCCTATCCCTAAGATCCAGAGCTAGTTTACTTCGTTGCTCAACAAGCAAAAGCAGCATCATCAAAGGAAAGAGAAAATCTAATAGCATATCCCGTTAGAAACCCAAAAGCATAGGTGGGTTATATCTGATATAAGCAGCAGTTTACAATTTAGCAGGACGAGCAACATGTGAATTGCTCTCCTCTGATGAGTAATAAATGACTCGGTTTTTAGTAGCATGTGAGTGAACCAGCGGTGTAATGAATCCTGGTGATTGGGTAAGAAAGTGGATAAGCACATAAGCAGTGGGCGGCGTGCTTCTTATTCTCGATGGATCGGACCGGATGGGTGGTATCAACATGGGCAGGTCCAGATTTATATAGATCCAGTTTCTCAATTTGCCGCTACGTGGATGAGCAGCCTGTAGGTAAACCCAGCAGCGGTAGTAATGGGTGAATCGTGGTGATTGGATCAGTAATATACGTTGATTGTATCGAGGAATTGGTTCCAGGACATGCATGGTTCGAGGTTAAGGTAAACTGGTTTCATTTTTTTATATTTTTTTTTTTAAAAATAGTCACAAGCGTCGCTTAAGCGACGGCTCCCAAATGTTGCTTTTCCGACGCTTATTTGGGATATCCGTCGCTTAAACGACGCTTATTTTAACCTCCGTCGCTTATACGACGCTTATAAATGTCTCTTTTCCGACGTTTCTTCTTAATACCGTCGCTTATTCGACGGCCATGTTGTCGCTTAACCGACGGCATGAGGTTTAATTTCTCAAAAAACTTTCACTACCGTCGAAAACACGCTGTCGCTTAACCGACACTTGAAATTTAACCGATGGTTAGTCAGGTGTCGCTTAACCGATGGTTAGTCAGGTGTCGGATAACCGATGACAGGTTTCCGACGCTTAAAAAAAAATCACAGTGTCGTACATGCGACAGGAAAGTGTCGAAAATCCGACATGACAGCCGTCGGATTTTTGGTCAAAATGTAGTAGTGTTAATTTCATTGTCCCATTTTGTTCTTCTCACAATATGATAGGCCATTCAAAATTGCATTCATTTTCTTTGGATTGTCTTTGTGTAGATTATTTGTTATTGAACCTTTTGGTTGATTCTTTGGATTTGTGTATCCATTATGAACTACACTCCAAATGTCAAGCTCAACAACTTGCATATATGCCTCTATTCTTATGCTCCATCGTACATAATCTATTCCATTTAAAAAGGGAACTTTTTTAGGATATACTAATTGAAAATCCATGAATAATCTATGGGATATGTCTTCTAGTTGTCAAACTATGTGAATAAAACATGATTTGACACCAATTGTTTGAATATTTATAGATGTTGAGATGGGGGGGGTGAAACAGTATTAGACACTTCTACTAATTTTAACTTCATCACTTCAAGTAATAATCACACATTAATAAAACATTCAACAGCCATTCAATATAAATGCACAATACATAATGATTTTACATGGAAATCGAAAGAGGGAGAAAACCACCAAAGTTGTATCCTTTATTAATAAATTGTTTTTTTGGTTCCTCGTACCACCATATGTGATATGCAACATTTACAAAACGCATATGCGATATATCGCATATGCATTTTGTAAATGTTGCATATCGCATATGCGATATTTAATATTACAGAATGCATATGCGATATATCGCATACGCGATACGTTTTCACGAACCTTAGCATTGTGTTTGGGCTCGGGTTATTCCGAACTTACCATCAATAACGCATATGCGTTCTTGATTTGCACTTCGAAAGTGCGTTTCTGATTTCCTAAGTGGCACCAAAAAGTGGAACCAACTTCGTGCGAGCGCCCAGGAATTAAATCTGAGAATGCAAAAGATGGGGCATTGAAGGATTTTGCTCTTGTGGTTCAACGGATAGGCTCGAGGGTTCTAGAGCAAGTAACTTGGATGCTTTGGGAGTTGGTTGGGAGGAACAACTTTTTCACTTTTGTTTTCCCAGTAGTGGTGCCTGGTTCTTATGTTATGTTTTAAAATTATAGTAGAATTGTTTTATTCTAGATCTAAATGAATAATGTATAACCTAGTAAGCATCGATTAGTCTAGTTTATTTATCAAGTTTCTACTCAATTATGTTGATTATAAAATGTTAAATGGTTACTAGGAAAGCTTCTTAGATAAGGAATCTAAACCTGAGTTAGGATTTTTTTATGGATTATATCCTGGAAATTGAATTATGTACTTAATGATCATGTTTCGAACTACATCAATTTCTTTCCTATGCGACAGCTTTAGTCAATGTATTCTGCCAGCTCTTATGTTAGTATTAATCTATTTACCCCATGTTTAAACAGAGTAAGTTATATATACATACATATATATATATAGATAGATAGATAGATAGATAGATATAGATATAGATATATCCTATTTTCAATATTTTAAATATCAATACTATTTATATATAGTCAAATTATATAACCTATTTCTTTATATATGTAGAATTACATTAGAATACAAGTATAATATTTTTATTAATATACAGAGTAGATCTATTACAAACAATCCATACAGAGTAACCCTACATTATGATAACAATGTGATAAATATAAACAATCTTATACAAATATGTCTCATCAAAGATCCAAATTAATTAGACATTTACATAATAAACATAATAAAATCATAAGTCGATCCCTTATGGATCTACATGTATTTATTTCCATTCAAATCTAGGATATGTAAGTAATTAAAGAACTATAGAGATCACAGATCTACCACAATTAAAAAAGTGAATGAAAATTATTAATCAAAACTAGTTTACATATGACAAATCCTACGAAATCAAGTCAAGAACTTGTAACCATCTCCATGATTAAATATGTAATCACTTAAACAATCATTCTTGGATTCACATCAGAAAAACATAACCATATCGAATATCCTAACCAACAATCATAAATCCATGAAGTAAATAAAATATAGATACTTTTAAATCAAATCAAAAGCATGTATGCTAGTTGTTACAGCTTCATTTTCCACATCAAAACCCATTCATGAAACAAATCTTTGTTTCCCCCAAGGACCGACATTAAAGCCCATCGCTAATGGCAGGTGAGCCTTAACCAAGGTTTTCATTTTACTTCACAAGTAATCACAGACCTTATGGGTCAGATTTTTTTCCAACAAACGCTAAGTAAAGAAATGGTCATAAGTCCATCTAATGGCTACCATTCATGCAAAGGAATAACATATAACACAGTATGTAATCATATCCATGATTTTTATAAATAAAAGAAGCATTGATCTATTTAAACCAACTACTATGATTAAGGCCATAAGACCATCTAAAATGGAAGCCATTGATTTTTTAAACCAAACAGTACTAGCTTAAACTAAAAGTAAAATGCATAACAAAAATCACATCGGCTGGGTTATCCCTTAATTTAACCAACAACATATACACAAAAGTGGTTGTAAGACCATCTAAGATGGATTCCACCTTCTTGTCTTTAAAAACCATTGTTAAAAATTATAAGAGTTTGGGGTAAGTCCATTAGTGATGGCACCCAAATCTCATCAAAGAACAAATAAAGAGCATTTAAAAGCATTGTTGAGGCAATGGTTGCAAGTATGTGTAGGGGTTTACTTTATACAAACATGGGAAATCAAATGGAAGAACTTATCTTAAACATGGTTTGTTAGGAATATAATCCTCCCTTGTCCAATTTGGTCAATTATGTCTCAATCATGTGTCCTTTCAGTCTATATTTAGTCACTAGCGCCATTGGGTCCACTTGGACTAATTGGGCCACATGTACCATTGTTACTAGAGTGTGGGGAACAATAATTGAGGCTAACTGCCACTAACTACACTTGCATGCATCATCTTAGGAGCCTCCTAGATCAATCCCTACAATTTAGGAGCCACTGGGAATGCCAAAATGAACTTCAGTTGAGTTTAGTTAGTGACTAGTTAATCCTAGTTAGGAGTCAGTTACATTCAGTTACATCCTGTTACATTCATTTACATCTAGTTACATTAAGTTAGCGTTAGTCATTGATTGATTGCATGTGGGAAGGCGCAATTTCTCACCTACCACATTCAGTTAATCTAGTTAACTGATTCTAATTGACTAGTGCACTGATTGAGGCAACTAGGGCTAACTAGTTGAGCTCCGATAATGATTTAGACATGTCGAATTATCCATGCAATTAGGTAGAGTCAATCAATTCAAATTCCTCTCTCATGCATTTTAATTGACTGGTTATTAATACTAGTGTATTACATTGTAATTAACTATGTAATTACTTTTGATTAATGAAAGCATTCACAGTTGCAAGCCATTTTTGCACTGTTTCATTCTTCAATTTCTAAGTAAAATTGTCTGATCTATCTTGTGATTTTTGTGTTGGTCCACATATTTATGTGTTCAATTTAATATGGTATCAGAGGCTCAACAAAACAAGGCACTTCTCCTTTCTACAGACCTCATGCTAAATCAATTTTTTTTTTAGCAAAATTGCTCCTTCCAGCTCTACGCCAAAAGCAGTAAGTTTACCACAAAAATCCTAAGCAAAGGAATTGTTGATCAAGATTGCTTAATTAACTAAGCTGGGTGTGATGAAAACTTGAAAAGTGCAGGCTATCCAACCTTACGGTGCCCCTTTTGTGTTTTTGTAGGTGCAACTTTGAATGGATTCATCGGTTCCTCTTCTCACCCCATTCACAAGCTATTTAGAATGGAATTTGAAGATGATTGCATCTCTCAAGAGACAATATCTCTATTAGGTTTCTATTGGAATTGGTAAAGAGTCTTATGAGAATGAGAATGACTGGCTAAATGATGGTGATGTAGCCTTTGGAGCAATAGGCATGTCCCTTTCTCATAGCTTGCGCTACCTCACTAAATTTGTTGAATACCCAAAGGATCTCTGGAAAAAAATGGACAGAACCTTTGGAAAGAATAGTGAGGATCATAATAGCACTTTGGAGAGCACACCCAGCACCACAAGATTTCTTGATGCAAAATTCTTAGGCTCTACTCTCTCTGTTGAAGTTGTTCAAGATGAAGAAACAGTAGAATCTTCTACACAGTCAATTCGAATTGAAGAAAGTATCCTTGCAGTGACTCCTTCTCCTGATGCTCCAGAAGTTTGTGAGATCTCTGATATCTCATATTCTCATATGGATGATACAGAAGAAGACATTCAAATATCTGATATTGAAGAAAAACATTGTTTCACTTCTATGTAAACATTTCCCAGTGATTCTCCATTAAATTCTGTGCAAAATTTGCCAATGATTGCTTCCGAAAGTGAAGAGGAATTTGATTTCACTCCCTCTAATGTTGCTCTGGTGTGAAGATAATTAATACCTTGGATATTTTGGAAAAAATATCAGATTGTAGGAGTGATCCATTCGCTCTCCTTGATCTAGATCTTCTAGCAAATTCCTACAGGATTACATTGGCACCAATATTTAGAATTTTGAAAAAGGAGAAAACTGTGTATCTACCGTCTCGGTGGACCATACTTTTGGATATGATATGAACCTTATTGGATCTGATATGATATTACTTGGATCTGATCTGATATTACTTGGTTCAATATTTCAGGTTCATGAGCTTTCAGTAATGCTTGTAGCTTTTCTCATTAATTTTGGTGTGAAGAAACAAGTACCGCAAGTCTCCTTCAAAATTGTTGCCGGGGATTTGATTTCATTCCACACTTTTGGATATGATATGATATTATTTGGTTCAAATTTTAGATTTCAAGAGCTTTCATTCATGCTTGTAGCTTCTCTCACCAATCTTGGTGTGAAAAATCAAGTACTGCAAGTCTTCTTCAAATTTGCTGCTGGGGATTTGGTGTCAGTTTCCTCTTATGAGGTTGCTGATATTTTATTTTGTGAATCATTAGTTATTTCTAAATATATATCCATAGCTCAAGCATTCACTCTCCATAGTCCCAGGGCTTCTCTACCTTTGGTCACATGCTCATCTCCTCACAGAACTAGTAAAGAGGAAGATATTCTGCATCTGCCTGAACACTTGCTCCTAACACTTGGGGCTGATTTTACCACTCATGGTTTGTTTTTCAAGGCTAAAACATATCATTTGCTTGATTTTTATTCACATGGTTCGAATACTCAAGAACCTTTTCTCTCTTATCAGTTGATTTCGGTTTCTCTACATGGGTCCAGTTTTCATCCAGCAGCTGTCTATATTTCTGATTTCGTTGAGCATATTATTATTCTTCCAAAGAGGAAGATTCCTCCAGACATAATGATAGAGAATTTCACATGCTAGGCCCCAGGATACCTATGCACAGAAAAACCAGATTGATCTTGATTCTACCTGCTTAGTTTGAGGAGGGATTTTTTCCCGGTTCCTTGTATTAAGTAGTTACTTTGCTTTAGGTGTAATGGGTGACATATGGTCTTAGTTACCATGGCCCACAAATTGTCCAAGTTATCATTCAGGAGTGGTGTTAGGATTATAATCCACCCTTGTCCAATTTGGTCAATTATGTGTAATCAGGAGTCCTTTCACTCTATATTTAGTCACTAGCACCATTGGGTCCACTTGGCCTAATTGGGCCACATGTACCAGTTACTAGAGTGTGGGGAACACTAATTGAGGCTAACTTCCATTGAATTCACTTGCATGCATCAGTTTAGGAGCTTCCTAGATAAATCCCTACAATTTAGGAGCCGTTAGGAGTGTTGGAACCAACCTCGTTCAGTTGAGTTCAGTTAGTGACTAGTTAAGCCTAGTTAGGAGCCAGTTACATTTAGTTAGCGCCATTCATTGATTGATTGCATGTGGGAAGGCACAATTCCTCACCTACCACATTCAGTTAGGCTAGTTAACTGGTTCTAACTGACTAGTGCACTGATTGAGGCAACTGGGGCTAACTAGTTGAGCTCCGATAATGATTTAGACATGTCCAGTTATCCATGCAGTTAGGTAGAGTCAATCAATTTGAATTCCTCTCTCATGCATTTGAATTGAATAGTTATTAATACCAGTGTATTACATTGTAATTAACTATCCAATTACTTTTTATTAATGAAAGCATTCACAGTTGCAAGCAATTTTTGCACTGTTTCATTCTTCAATTTCTGAGTAAAATTGTCTGATCTATCTTTTGAGTTGTGTGTTGGTCCTCAGATCTATGTGCTCAATTTAATACAGTTATGGCTATCACCCTATACCCCACTCTCATACCCATCGTGACCTGCAACCAAGGATTTACGATTTTAGTCAGTAAGTACCAATTCGAACATGTAACAATAACAAGAATTCTTTTAAATATGAGTTTGAACAGAGATTTACCGAGGCGTTTAAATATGCAGTCTTGGGAGGAGCTGATCATGTCGCCTCCCTCTCCATCACCTTCAAACCTACAAACATTATATGTTACAGTCATAAATAATTTTTTTTCCTTTAACAAAACGAAAAGAGGATTTATGGTTTAACCCTTACCTTGGCATGTTGTAGAGAGGGCAAGGGGTCGGTTCCTCTAGAGTACCCTTATCCCTCCTCTACATACACTCATAGCGAAAACATTATATCAGTGAAAACGTAAACAATGAATTTTTATTTATGCCAAGTAAGTATGACAGAGACGATTGTTTTTTACCTATTAATGGGCAGCTCTTATGGTCGATGTATTGGTCGGCTTTGTTGAGGCATAAGCTGTAAAATGTAGACCGCCAGAAGAATCATGGAAACCCAAGAACACCTCAAGAGAGTTAAAAATACTAAGATGTTAGCACAAATATTAAACCAGAAACCCTTACACAATCACCAGTAATACACTGCAAAGCTTTGGCTCTCGCTGACTTCAAAACCAAACACCCAGTAAATGTTTCCACCATGAACAATGCAGATCTCAACTCTCTCCTTCCCCTATAGGCCAAACAAGCCAACTGAAGGGTTCAGACAAGTTCCCAAAACATTTAAACCTCTGTGTAAACCCTAGCTTCAAAACTAGACTGATGGACGATGGAGATCAAGCTGCATGGAAGGCCTGGATGCACTGTCAACTCACATTTAGGACACCCTTTATTACCAAAGTCAATGAAGGACATAGATAAATAAAGGTTAATATCCCTTAATCATTGCATACATATTCATCAAGTCCAAACCTTGCAATATAACTTAAACCTTTAAACCTTATAACATATCGTGAGCCATGGTGTAAATCAATCATGCAAGGAACCATTTCATCGTAAATGATGGGGTGGGGCATCCCATAAATGCAACAATATTTAATGCCAAACAACCATGGTATCATAAAAACATTTTAGGCTTGTATTAATATTACTAAGGTCCACCATATGGCTAGTGCCATATGTTATACAAAACCCCAATCTATTGCACTTAAGGGGAAGATAAAAAAACATACCATAAGCTTAGTCTATGGTAAGGCCTAAGGCCTTTGAATTTACATTTGATAAACCTATTACATAAGGGCTCGGATCAAGACTAGGGATAGTCTCTCAAGCCTTAGGGAAAGTAAGGCCCTAGCAAATTTAATCAATATAAAAACAACTAAACATAGAACATCACATGCATGGGCATGGCCGAATGTTTTGTAAGGAGCGAGCCATTGCCTCAACCAACAGAACCTGACATAATAGACAAGATAAGTATATTAATAAGTTTCACATGAGTAATCTGCTAGTAAATGACTGTAAAAACTATGCATGTAATTTTTATTTTTATTTTTACGATTTTGAGGTGTGTTACATAATGGTATCAGAGCACGGTTACAACACTATGCATGAATATCCTCAACACTTAAATTGAGAAACAAAACAAACAAAAAACAACTTTAATTTATTTTTTGGTTTAAATCAGGGAAAACTTTAAGGGCAAAATTTAGCCAAATGGTTATTTTTGGGCCTTTTTTGAAAAATAAATTCCCTATTTTCTCATTTTTACTCTATAATATTTCCTATATTTACATAAAATATGTTTTTTATCATAATATTCGCCAAAAATACAAGTTTCAATAGTAAATTGTGTTTCATATTTAATATTCGTCTACCTATCTATACAAATGATTTTTTCAATACAAAACAATCGCCTATAATTTTATACTTAAGTATAGTATTATAATCCTTAAAAAATTACTTTGGAACTTTAAATTCTCTTATAAAACAAAAAGAGAAGGATAATTGTATTTTGCAAGAAAACATGGTAGATGAAGAGATGTCTACAAAAGAAGAACTTCACCCAGAAAATCCTTTAAATAATGAAGAAGCAAATTTAAGGGATGGAGAGATCTGGGTAGACTTGAACAATAGTCAAGATAATAATTCTGAACTGCGAAGAACTATGAAAGAACTTAGATCAAAGATAAGAAAGGTTAAAGAAGATGATGAACGAATCCTAAAATATCAAGAAGAATTAAATACTATTCTATTAGCTAAGATACATAACGATGAAAAATAAAAAAAATAAAGAATGTGAACATGACCTAACAAAAATTGCACCTTACAAACGTAAGGGAAGAAACTTGGAATTGTCAAGTCATAAACCTGAAAATTCCAGTGAAAAATCAGTTAAACATTACTCAGGAAAACAACAAGACTCAAGCGAAAGTAGTGATGATAACAAAAAGAAAAAGAAATACATACCCTATGAGGAAATATCCGGGGAGTAAAAAAATATTAAACCACCAATGTTTAATGGGGAAATTGAAAAAGGTGAAGAAGCAGAAGCCTGGTTGTCACTGATGAAAAAATATTTCCAAATATACAATTATTATGACGAACTAAAAGATAAAATGGCCATCTATAATCTGACTCGAAAAGGAGATATATGTTGGAAGGATATAAAGAAGGTCAAGGGAATAAAGGAGATATATGTAACTTGGAAAAATTTTAAAAAGCATTTTAAAATAAAATACTTATCGGAACAGTACTACAAAGAGAAGACCAAAGAATTTTATGAGTTAAGGCTAGGAGCTATGACCATCAAAGAGCTATGTAGTAAGTTTCTGAGCCTGCTTTGTTACGTACCTTACATAATTGATGAAAAAAATAAAATACAACATTTTCTTAGTTGTTTTCTTGTCATGTTCAAAGAACGGATTGAGTATGATAATCCGAAGAGGATAGAGGAGGAAATGAGAAAGGCCAACTTATGTTACGACCAAAACAAAAATAAGAGGGAAAGTGTACCAACTTGGAAGAATAAAAGGAAAAATAATTTTGACCCAAGAAAGAAACAAAATAAATTTCACAAAAACACATGGAATAATTATAGGGGGTATCAAGGTAATAACTACAAAATTTTTAAACCAAAAAATTATGCAGTAAAAGAACCTCCTACCATTTTTAACCAAAACACTTCACAAAAAGAACCCTTAAAATGTTGGGAGTGTGATGGGCCACATTACCTTAAATACTACCCAGTAAGAAAGAAATTTTTTAATGTTCACTCCATTCAGGAAGCAACTACAGTTCTAGAGATGGCAAGGAGCATGCCCAGAATTTGTGCTACTTTGGAAAACAGAAAGCAGGCCATCAAACTTCCATGGTCGAGATCGAAGGTATGGTAAACAGACAAACTATTTCCATTTTGATTGATCCAGGTGAAAGTATGAGTTATATATCACCTAAAATAGTTGAATTATGTAATTTAGAACCAAAAAATTTTGATAAGTCGTGGATGGTACAATTGGACAACAGAACTAAACGTAAAGTTACTAGTTTTGTTAAGAATTGTGAATTGTTGATGAATAATTTCATTACGCATGCTGATTTGAATATTCTGCCTTTACATTTCGATGATCTATTAATAGGAATGGATTGGCTAGAAAAACACAAAGTAATGTTAAATTGTTTTGACAAAACTTTTACATGTATAAACGATGTTGGAAACACTATAAAAGTAAAAGGGATACCTAGGAAAGTTACAATTAGAGAAATATTCGCTTACAAATGAAAAGATCCATAAGAAAAGGATGCAAAGTGTTTGTTGTCTATATAATGAATGATAATGATAACAAAACTAAACTTAAACTAGAATACACACCAGTCTTAAAGGAGTTTGAAGACATCTTTTCAGAAGAATTCCTTAGACTTCCTCCGAAAAGAGACATTAACTTCACGGTCGATTTGATACCTGGAGTGGTACCAACATCAAAAGCTCCTTACCTAATGAACATAATATAAATTACAGAGCTCAAATCTCAATTGCAAGAATTGATTGATAAAAAGTATATTCAACCTAATGTTTCTCCTTGGGGAGCACCGACCTTATTTGTGAAAAAGAAAGATGGAACCTTAAGGTTGTACATAGACTATCGACAATTAAATAAAATGACCATTAAAAATCGATACCCTCTACCCCGGATAGACAATCTATTCGATTGATTCCACGAAGAAAATATATTTTTGAAGATAGACTTAAGGTCTCATTATCATTAAGTGCAAATAAAAGATGAGGACATCTTTAAAACTTCATATAGGACCTGTTACGGTCACTACGAGTTTGTCGTAATGCCTTTTGGGTTGAAAAATGGACATGTTGCATTCATGTGCTTAATGAACACATTCCTAATTAGCTATCTAGATAAGTTTGTGGTTTTCTTCATAGACGACATACTAATCTACTCAAAGAATGAACATGAACATAAAGAACATTTGAAGATAATTCAGCAAGTACTAGGAGAACGACAACTATATGCGAATTTCAGTAAATGTGATTTCTTCAAGGATAGGATTCATGACCTCAGACACGTAGTGTCCAAGGATGGAATCTATGTTGACCCCGACAAAATCAAGGCCATCACCGAATGGCAGGTTCCTAAAAATGTAACTGACGTAAGATCATTTATGGGGATTATCGGATACTATCGGAAGTTCATTGAAGGATTTTCTAAGATTTCCTACCCCATAACTTTATTGCATAAGAAAGGTTAAAGTTTGAGTGGACTGAAAAATGTATGGAAATATTTAATAAACTAAAACATCTACTAAATACTGCCTTGATCCTAAATATTGTTGATCCTTTCAATGACTTTGTCGTATGTACTGACGCTTGCAAAGAAGGAGTAACTGGGGTTTTATTACAGGAAAATTATGTCGTGGCATATGAATCTAGAAAATTAAAGGAACATGAAAAGAATTATGCTACACACGATGTCACGTCCCCATGCCTCCAACCAGCGTAGAGGACGCAACCCAAACTTTAAGCACATCGGGCTAAAAGCCCCATGAACATGTGCATTCACAAAATTGCTAAAACAGAATGCTTAAACATACACACATGAACATTTATCATGCACAGATGCAAACATCTATCAGGCATAGTGGAAACATCATACATTTAAACAAGCATTCATTTAACATGTTCATCATTTTCATTAACAGAATTTACAGTTGCAGAAGTAAAATGGACAAAACCACTTATCTTATGACGAACTCGATCCGCAACCAGCTACATCGCTACAACGTTCCACCCAACCATAGGTCAGCGTGCTCCTTAATCTCTCAGTAGCGCTGCCACCCCTGAGATGGGCATGATTCTCTAAGGAATAAGGGAACTAGCAGGCTTACACATAGCCAGGGATATACAAAACACAGCCAATCCAACACAGTTGGGTTTATCAGGCCATCAAGGAGTGGGAAAGGCTAAATGCTAAGCTGGTGAGCTCATTACAGAGCCAAGAACACCTACACCAGAACTAACCTGACCTATATGACACCCAAACACACCCAACACAAGGAATCAGTCCCTTCTCTGCTACACAGTCCCTCAGGCCCTGCATTCCCTTCCAGTGCTATTCAGGGGTGATGGAGAAGAAAGCCAGCCCTCTAGCTCTGTCTGTGTGGTTTCCAGCCACCAGTTTTATCAAGAAAAACTAAGCCCCCATCCCTGCTCCCAATATAGTCCGAAGACCAACCATTGCACTTAGGAAATCAATTTAGCTATCACAGCTTAAACCAAGGAAAAAAACTTCAAACCATCTACAGCAGTCCCCAAACGTAACAGCAAACACAGCTTATGGCCTGGGGAAATTAACAGCCCCCGAAATGCATCAGTGGACGCGGCTCACAACATGGGGAAAACTCAACCCGTCCTTGGGCAATGAAGTCGCCGGGAAAACATACATAGACCATGCTGGGAAAGAGATTATAGTTCCCCAGCCTGGGCGTGAATGAAAACGACAATGCAGAACCCATGAATCAGTCCGTGAAGGAAGAATACAGCCAAACCATCTGTAGATCCACAGAGGAAAAAATACGTGGATAAAAACCAGGAAAATCCTGTGCGTGGAAAACAATCTGACCCTGTGAGGAATGAACAGACAATGGAGGTCCTGCGTGAGGAAAAACAGCTCTGTTTTTGTCCGTGGATGAACAAACAACAGGAAGGACATGAAAATTGGAAGTGCGTGAGCCTTCAGCACATTCGTGGAGAGGAGAAGATCTGCGTGAGAGGATGAACAGCAAAATCATGGGTAGAGTGTGCGTGTGGGTGAGGACTGACAGTCTTGCCACCCCACTTCCAATACCATAACTGCCTCAACCACCAGCAGCCTTTCTTAATGAAAGTGGTTGGAATAAAACAAAGGAAGAAGACATATGGATTTTCACCCTATTGGCCAAAGTTGACAAATTCCCCCACATCCTCATCCTTGGGAAAATCATGCCCTTTTCTCATTTTAGTTGCCGCGATCATAGCTGGTCGGGTTCATTTAATTAATTATAGATGCGTATTTACATGATGACCAACATAATATATGCCGCATGCCCCGATATGCCATCGGTGACAATTTTAAATCCAAAACATAGCATAACCGACCAATGGTGGGGCCTTGGCCTTTAGCTCCGCACCATGATCATTTACAATATATACATCATCATATACATCTAATGCAACGGGGTCAAAATCAGGGTGTTACATTCCCCTCCCCCTTCAATAGCACTGTCCTCAGTACTTTATAAAATTGACCAAAATGCTACACTGGTATCGCCTCAGTGTTCTGCAAAATTGAACAAAAATGGATGTGCCAATTGCATGGCATCCTCCAGCTCCCATGTAGCCTCTTCAGGTCCGAAGTGCTCCCATTGCACCTTTACCTGACCTATGGCTCGGTTCCGGAGCATGGTGACCTTCCTGTCGAGGATGCGCATTGGCGCGATTCGAAACTCTCCCTCGGGTTCCACCTGAATCACATCCCAATTTATCACATGGTTAGGGTCATGTACATATCTCTTAAGCAAAGAAACATGAAAAACATTATGAGCTCTAGTGCTAGCAGGCAATGCAAGTCTATATGCAACTGGCCCTATTCTTTCAAGCACTTCAAACGGCCCACAATATCTTGGTGACAACTTGGCACAACTTCCAAGCTTCAAGGAACTCTTCCTTGCCCTCACTCTGAGGTAAACATGATCCCCAACACTGAACTCCCTGTTCACCCTATGCTTATCTGGATATATTTTCTGTCTATCCTGTGCTGCCTTCAACTTCTGCCTGATCTTTACAACCTCTTGCTCCATCTCCCTGAGCAAGTCTGGTCCAAGCACAATCCTGTTCACCAGATTGTCCCAAGTCACTGGTGTCCTACACCTCCTTCCATACAAAGCTTCATACGGACTCATCCCCAAGGATGCTTGATGTCCATTGTTATAAGCAAACTCTACCAAGTGTAAGTAATCTTCCCACTTGGTTGGTTTGTCCATTGTGTACATGCGAAGCATGTCTTCAAGCACCTGATTAACTCTTTCTGTCTTCCCATCTGTCTGAGGATGGTATGCAGTGCTGAAGTTTATCTTTGTACCCAAATCTACAAACAACCCCTTCCAAAAGTTGGAAGTGAACTTGACATCTCTGTCAGAAACTATTGCCTTTGGAAATCCATGCAATTTGAATATCTCCTTCATGAAGATCTTTGCAATGTCGCCAGTCTCATATGTAGACTTAACCGGTATAAAATGTGCTGCCTTTGTCAACTTGTCTACCACAACCATGATGGAGTCATGTTGTCTCCAAGTCATCGGCAATCCTATAATAAAATCCATGGAAATAACTTCCCATTTCCATTCCGGAACTGGCAAAGGCTGCAACAAACCTGTTGGATGTTGATGCCCAACCTTTACCTGTTGACATTTCATGCATCTTGAAATGTACTCAGCCATATCCTTTTTCATACCTGGCCAAAAGTACTGCTTTCTAGCTGTAGCAATTGTCTTATGATATCCTGGGTGACCAGAATATGGAGCTTGATGGATTTCATCCATGACAACTCTCCTCAAATCTGCTACATCCGGAATATAAATTCTGCCTTTAAGAGTGAGAAGCCCATCTCCTTCCAATTTATATCCCTCATACCTCTTCTCAAGGTTTTGCTGCTACAATTTGTCTTTTACTTGCTCATACAATTCATCTCCAGCAACATGTTTGACAATCTGCTGCCTCAAATCCGATTGGCAAATACTAAGAGATGCCACATGCATTTCTTGCACCTTCCTACTGAGTGCATTAGCTACCTTATTCTCCTTTCCTTTTATGTGCTTGATCTCAAAATCAAACTCACATAAGAACTCCAGCTACCCTGCTTGCCTAGCATTCAAAGTAGGCTGATCAAACAAATACTTCAGTCCACAGTGATATGTTCTGAGCTCAAATCTCCTATCCATCAAGTAATGTCTCCACATCTTGAGAGCATGTACTATGGCTGCAAGCTCTAGATCATGAGTGGCATAGTTCTTCTCATGTTCCTTCATCTTTCTTGACTCATAACATATCACGTGGTTGTCCTACATAAGGACTCCTCCAAGCCCTTGTCCGCATGCATCGGTACACACCACAAAATCCTTTTCTGGATCTGTAACTTTCAATACTGGTGCACTAGTGAGAAGACTCTTCAACCTCTGGAAACTTTCTTCACACCTCGATGTCCATTCGAACTTCATCCCCTTCTTTTGCAAAGAAGTGATTGCATGTGCAACTTTGGAGAATCCCTCAATGAATCTCCTGTAGTATCCTGCAAGTCCCATGAAATATCTTACATCTGTCACATTTCTTGGAGTAGGCCAATTCATAATGGCTTCAATCTTTTTAGGGTCCACGGATATACCCTCCTCTGAGATAATGTGACCCAAATACTGAATTCTATCTCTATAGAAGTCACACTTGCTCAATTTTGCATACAACTGATGCTCCCTGAGCAAATTCGATGTCAGTCTCAAATTCTCTTCATGCTCTTCCTCATTCTTAGAGTAAACGAGAATGTCATCAAGGAAAACAAGAACAAACTTGTCCAAATACCTACTGAAGACGATATTCATAAGGCACATAAATGTAGCTGGTGCATTTGTGAGACCAAATGGTACCACTACAAACTCATAATGCCCATACCTTGTCCTGAAGGCTGTCTTATGAATGTCTTCATCCTTGATTCTCACCTAATGGTAACCAGACCTCAAGTCAATCTTAGAAAATACCTTTGCTCCTCTTATTTGATCAAATAGGTCATCGATCCTAGGCAAAGGATACTTATTCTTCACAGTAACCTTGTTCAACTGTCTGTAATCAATACATAACCTAAGTGTACCATCTTTATTCTTTACAAACAGAACTGGTGCTCCCCAAGGGGACACACTCGGCCAGATATACTTCTTGTCCAACAACTCTTACAGTTGCATCTTCAACTCTAACATCTCCGGTGTACTCATCCTGTAGGGTGCCTTGGACACTGGTGCCGCTCCTGGCACAAGTTCAATAGTGAAGTCAATGTCCCGCTTTGGAGGAAGCCCTAGAATCTCATCAGGAGACACATCCCTGAATTCCTGTAACACCTAATAGTCCTTCAGCCTAGGAGTTTCATCTCTCATTTCCTCCAAAATTTGAGCTGCATACAACTGGCAACCCTTCCTACTGAACTTCTTTAACTGCATTGCTGAAACCTGCCTTATTGAAATCCCCTTTCGAATACCTTTCACAACTACTAGGTTCCCTTCTTCATTCATGCATTCGAAAGTCTTATTGTAGCAGTCAAGCTTCACCCTATGAGCTTCTAACCAATCCATTCCAATGAGAACATCATAGGAACCAAGTGGTATAACATTCAGATCAACACAAGTGACCAATCCATTCATGACCAATGGACATTTCTCTACCACTTCACTGACCTTTCTCTTAGTTCCAGTGGCTAGCTGAACTAACCAAGATTTCCTATGCTTTACTTTCTTAAAAGCACAAATCTCCACTACTCTAGGAGTAATGTAACTGTGAGTAGAACCAGGGTCAATCAAAATAGAAACAGATTGCTCAACAATCTTACCTGCTACTTCAACCACAGCTGACTGGTGATCTGCCTCACGGTCCTCCAGTGCTGCATAGATCCTAGGAATTGCCCTTGCTACTTGACCCACTGTTTCTGCTTCTTGAACGTTATAAGCTGGCCTTGCACTCTCATTCTCGAGTGGACAATTTCTGCGCATGTGGGGTCCTCCACATTTCCAACACTGAAGTGGCCCTCTATTTTGTTGTGGATCCTTAGGCTTTTCTCCGGTCACTCCAACTGGCTTACTCAAAGCTTGAGATGGCTACTTCTGCTGATTCCTGAAGTTAGAAGGTTTGAAACCTTTCTTTCTTTGGTCAAACTTCTCATTCTTCTTGTCCCTCCATGCTTTATGGTAATCCGACTTACCTTTGCTTTGCTCATAGCAATACTTAGCCTTCCTTATTGCTTCTCCAAGAGTTCTAGGCTCATAAAACTCAATCCTATCTTTGTAATACTGAGGTAATCCACTTAGAAAACGCTGGACCTTCACTTTTTCATCTCTGATGTACCAGACATACCTCAACAGCTCCAAAAACTTATTTGCATACTCTTCCATGGTCTGCTGTCCCAACCTCAACTCATGGAACTCCTTAATCTTTTCATCGTAATACCTGTCAGATAGGTATTTCTGCTTGAAGTACTTCTTGAACTGTTTCCACTTCAGTTTCCTTTCACTGATCCTCTTTACTTGCTTGAAGTGTTCCCACCAAATGGATGCTCTTCCATTCAAATTAAATATGGCAACTCTTGCCTTCATGTTTCCGGAATAATCATGCACTTGAAAGTACTTCTTTATCCCAAGAAGCCAAGCTTCAGCCTCTTGTCCAGTCTTTACCTCACCATCAAATGTAGGAGGTTTAGCTTTCTTAAATTCATCTTGAGAGTGGTCCCTATGGTGTCTCTTTCTTTTCCTTTTATGAGAAGAAGAGCTTGAATCCCCACTGGATTCTTTGGAATTAGATGATCCACTAGAAGTCCTTCTCCTTCTCCTGGTACTGCTCTTACTACCTTCTGGTCTTGCTATACCTCGCCAAGAGTCTATCTTTCTCTGCAAGTTTGTCAAGCTCTGTAACATTGCAGCATTCAATTGATGCTGCTCTTCCTGGGCCTTAATCAAGCTTCTCATAGTGGCTGCAACATCTGACGGTGTCCCATGGAATCGCCTTCCATTGGAATCAATGTCATCATTTCTATTGCGGACATTTTCTCCCATGGAATCTTCTGCTCGCTCATAAGAGTCCCGAGCATCATACCCATCATGGGTTCTCATACTAAACCACCACTTACTTGTCAAACTGCACTACCTGGAATACTTCTCTTGAAGGTGACTATGACTCTGCAAACGTGTTAGTAACAAAACTGTTAGATGCATAACATATAAATAAGAATCACTTACCTTATCTTGGAATAACCATAAAATAACAAATTTCCCAACACAGGATTTCTTCATCAAAGAATGTCTATCTGAGGGGGACGACGGGGGTTAAGGGGGCTTGCCCCCTTGTGGCTTCATTTTTTTCTTTTTTCTTTTGTAAATTATTGATTTTCGCGCAATCTGGCGCATAAGATCGCTACCTCTTTTCTCACTTTCAGCCCTAGAAATCCACTGAGAATTCCTCTGAAAAACAGCTGAATTTTCCTTTGTTCAATTGGCTCTCTTCCCCAAATTATTCTTCCGCAGAATCGGCTCTTGAACCACTTTCTCTTCCGCAGAATCGGCTCTCGAACCACTTTCTCTTCCGCAAAATCGGCTCTCGGACCACTTTCTCTTCCACAGAATCAGCTCTTGGACCACTTTCTCTTCCGCAGAATCAGCTCTCAAACCACTTTCTCTTCTGCAACGGTGGCTCCTGGAATGCTTTCCCCTTCCGATCGACGTCGGCATGCTTTCTGGTCAGAAGTCGTAATGCTTCTGCTTCCGCAACGATGGCTCTCGGAACCATTCTTTCTTGCGATCGGTGTCAAAAGTCTTTTTACATCGGAAGCCAAATTACTTTGGCTTCCGCAACGGTGGCACTCCAAACAATAACTTCTTCCGATCGGTGAACTGACTTGTCCGACATCAGCAATCTTTTTACATCGGAATCCAAATGACTTTGGCTTCTGCAATGGCGGCACTCCAAACAATAACTTCTTTCGATCGGTGAACTGACTTGTCCGGCATCGGCAGTCTTTTTACATCGGAAGCCAAATGACTTTGGCTTCCGCAATTGCAGACGCTCGAACACTTTCTCTTCCGACGGCCGTCAAAACACTTAGAAAATTCCCGCGATTTTCTTTCTAACTGTGCTTCGTTGGCAGGCTTCCTCTAACTCTTCTGCAACGACGGACGGGAAACCACTAACTCTTTCGCTATATAGGAAGTCCACTCCACAAACTCTTCCGCAACGGCGGAAGTCCACTTCGTGAATGCTTCCGCAACGACGAAATTTCACTTCGCCAACTCTTTCAATTGGTGAACTAACTTCGAGCCTTAACCTTTTTGACGTGTCAGCGATCGGAGGACTTCTTACATCGAAAGACAAATGACTTTGGCTTCTGCAATAGCGGCTCACCAAACGTTAACTTCTTCCGATGGGCACTTACTTAGAACGATTTTAACATCAGGCGTCGACAGACTTCTTACATCGGAAGACAAATGACTTTGGCTTCCGCAACGGCGGCTCGCCAAACGTTAACTTCTTCCGATTTTTCTCAAACTGTTCCGTCGGCCAGGCTTCCGCTACGTCAAAATTCCTTCCCCGTCGGAAGACTTAGCGGTTTGGGCTTCCACAATGGTGGATGGGAGACTTCTAACTCTTCTGCAACGACGAAAGTCTTTCCGCTAGTGGCCCGACTGATCCATACTTAGCCAAATTTTTCTCAATTTTATAGTCATTCATATTATGACTTCTGCTGGGAAGAATGAAATACAACTTCTGTCAGTTGCTTCTTCTTGGCCCATATAGGCCCACTGTTGTCAACATTGCTCTGATACCATACTGTCACGTCCCCATGCCTTCGACCAGCGTAGAGGACGTGACCCAAACTTTAAGCACATCGGGCTAAAAGCCCCATGAACATGTGCATTCATAAAATTGCTAAAACAGAATGCTTAAACATACACACATGAACATTTATCATGCACAGATGCAAAAATCTATCAGGCACGGCGGAAACATCATACATTTAAACAAACATTCATTTAACATGTTCATCATTTTCATTAACAGAATTTACATTTGCAGAAGTAAAATGGACAAAATCACTTATCTTATGATGAACTCGATCCGCAACCAGCTACGTCACTACAACGTTCCACCCAACCATAGGCCAGCGTGCTCCTTAATCTCTCAACAGTGCTTCCACCCCCGAGCTGGGCATGATTCTCCAAGGAATAAGGGAACTAGCAGGCTTACACATAGCCAGGCATATACAAAACACAGCCAAGCCAACACAGTTGGGTTTATCAGGCCATCAAGGAGTGGGAAAAGCTAAATGCTAAGCTGGTGAGCTCATTATAGAGCCAAGAACACCTACACCAGAACTAGCCTGACCTCTAAGACACCCAAACATACCCAACACAAGGAATTATACCCTTCTCTGCTACACAGTCCCTCAGGCCCTGCATTCCCTTCTAGTGCTATTCAGGGGTGATGGAGAAGAAGTCCAGCCCTCTAGCTCTGTCTGTGTGGTTTCCAGCCACCAGGTTTATCAAGCAAAACTAATCCCCCATCCCTACTCCCAATACAGTCCGAAGACCAACCATTGCACTCAGGCAATCAATTTAGCTATCACAGCTTAAACCAAGGAAAATGACTTCAAACCATCTACAGCAGTCCCCAAACGTAACAGCAAACACAGCTCATGGCCTGGGGAAATTAACAGCCCCCGAAATGTATCAGTGGACGTGGCTCACAATGTGGGGAAAACTCAACCCGTCCTTGGGCAATGAAGTCACTGGGAAAACATACATAGACCATGCTGGGAAAGAGATTATAGTTCCCCAGCCTAGGCGTGAATGAAAACAACAACGCAGAACCCACGAATCAGTCCGTGAGGGAAGAATACAGCCAAACCATCTGTAGATCCGTAGAGGAAAAAATACGTGGATAAAAACCAGGAAAATCCTGTGCGTGGAAAACAATCTGACCCTGTGAGGAATGAACAAACAATGGAGGTCCTGCGTGAGGAAAAATAGCTCTGTTTTTGTCCGTGGATGAACAAACAACAGGAAGGACGCGAAAATTGAAAGTGCATGAGCCTTCAGCACAGTCGTGGAGAGGAGAAGATCTGCGTGAGAGGATGAACAACAAAATTGTGGGTAGAGTGTGCATGTGGGTGAGGACTGACAGTCCTGCCACCCCACTTCCAAGACCATAACTGCCTCAACCACCAGCAGCCTTTCTTGATGAAAGTGGTTGGAATAAAACAAAGGAAGAAGACATATGGATTTTCACCCTATTGGCCAAAGTTGGACAAATTCCCCCACATCCTCATCCTTGGGAAAATCATGCCCCTTTCTCATTTTAGTTGCCGCAATCATAGTTGGTCGGGTTCATTTAATTAATTATAGATGCGTATTTACATGATGACCAACATAATATATGCCGCATGCCCCGATATGCCATTGGTGACAATTTTAAATCCAAAACATAGCATAACCGACCAATGGTGAGGCCTTGGCCTTTAGCTCTGCACCATGATCATTTACAATATATACATCATCATATACATCTAATGCAATGGGGTCAAAACCGGGGTGTTACACATGACTTGGAACTTGTTTCCATAATTCACGCCTTAAATATGTGGCGACATTACCTAATTGGAAGGAAATTTCTAGTTATGTCAAATAATATAAGTCTTAAATATTTATTTGATCAGCAAAATTTAAATGCTAGGCAGGAAAGATGGTTGTCCTTCTTAAGCAAATATGATTTTGAAAACAAATACATGAAAGGAAAGGAAAACAAAGTTGCATAATTTTTGAGTCATCATGAAATCTATTGTTTGCAAGTAGTAGCTATGAATATGATCTGGAAAATCATATCCTATGCGCACAAAATTTTGATAGCGAATATGAAATTTTAAAAGAAAAGACTGCTAAAAATGAACAAAATCAAGTAAAAACATATTTTAGCCTAAATAAACAAGGACTGTTGTTGCATAAAAATAGGTTGTACATACCAAATATAACATAAATAAAACTTACAATTATGAATGAGCTACATAAACGACCGTATTTAGGGCATCCTAGATACTAGAAAATGATCACCATGATCAGAAAAGATTTCTTTTGGATAAACATGAAGAAATACGTGGCAGGATACTTAGCTCATTGCATAGAATGTTAGCAAGTTAAGGCATAACATCAACATCCAGCAAGACTATTGCAGCCACTACCCATCTTGGAATGGAACTGGGAAACAATTAGTATGGATTTTATAACAGGCCTATAGAAGAAGTTTCGACAGCATGATTCAATCATGGTCGTAGTTGATAAATTAAGGTTGCTCATTTTATTCCTGTTAAATCTACCTATAAAGTTGTTAACACTGCATATATTTTCATGAAAGAGATATTCAGGTTACATGGTGTACCAAAAGTAATAGTCTCAGATAGAAACGCAAAATTTACAGGTAATTTATGGAAATCTTTGTTTAAAGGTTTAGGAACATAGTTGAATTTCAGTATTGCATATCATCTGCACACAAATGGGCAGACTGAAAGATTAAACCAAGTCCTAGAGGACATGATAAGGATGTATGTCATGGAAAAACTAGGTAAATGGGAAGACTACCTACACTTAGTGTAATTTTCTTACAATAATAATTTTCAAGTTTATGCAGGTATGAGTCTTTTTGAAATTTTATACGGACGTAAATGTAATACTCCAATTTCATGGAGTAGTTCAATTGATATGTTAATGTTAGGACCTGGTGTATTAAAATATATGGAGCTAACCATGAAACAGGTACAACAAAACTTAAAGGCTTCCCAAGACAGGCATAAAAGTTATGCTAACCTAAAAATAACTCTTTGAGAGTTCGAGGTGGGTGAACATGTGTATATAAAGGTAAAGCCCAAGAAAAATTCCTTGAGATTGGGAAAGTATTAAAAGATGGCACCCAATTATTGCAGGCCATTTGAAATTTTGGCTAAAGTAGGGTTGGTTGAGTACTAGTTATCCCTACCACCAAATATTAAAATGCAGACCTCCAAAGGAATCGTGGAATCCCAGGAACACCTCAGTAGAGTTTAAAACACCAAGTTGTTAGCACAAAGGTTAAACCATAAACCCATACGCAATCACCACTAATACAGAGCAGAGCTTCGGCTCTCGCTAGCATAAAAAACAAACACCCAGTAAAAGTTTCCACCATGAACAGAGCAGATCTTGGCTTTCTCTTTCCCTCGCAGTCCAAAAAAACTAAATGAAGAGCTCAAACAAGTTCCCAAAACATTTAAACCTCTGTCTAAACCGTAGCTTCAAAACTGGACAAATGGACGGTGGAGATCAAGCTGTGTGGAAGGCCTGGCTGTGTTGTCAACTCGCAGAAAAGACACCATTTATTACCAAATTCAACCAAGGACAAAGAGAAATAGCTCACGACTAGAACGTTAATTGACCTTAATCATTACATACGAATTCATCAAGTCCAAACCTTGTGATATAACCCAAACCTTTAAACCTTATAACATATCATGAGCCATGGTGTAAATCAATAAAGCCAAGAATGATTACATTGTAAATGATGGGGTGGTTCATGCCATAAACGTAACCATATTTAGTGTCAAACAACCATTGTATCATAAAAACCTTTGCAACTTGTATTTATATAACTAAGGTCCACCATATGGTTAGTACCATATGTTATACAAAACCCCAAGCTATTGTGCTTAAGGGGAAGATCATAAAACATACCATAAGATTAAGCTATGGTAAGGCCTAAGGCCTTTTAATTTACATTTGATAAACTTATTATATAAGGGATGGGATCAAGACTAGGGATAGTCTCCCAAGCCTTAGGGAAAGTAAGGCCCTAGAAAATTTAATCAATATAAAAACAAGTTAACAAAGAACATCACCTGCATGGGAATGGATGAATGTTTCATAAAGAGCGGGCCATTGCCTCAACCATCAGAACCTGACATAAAAGAGAAGATAAGTATATTAATAAATTGCACATGAGTAATCTGCTAGTAAATGATGGTAAAAACTATGCATGTAATTTTTTTTTTTAATGATTTTGAGGTGTGTTACATAATGTTATCAGAGCACGGTTACAAAATTAGGCCTGAATCGGCTCACACTTAAACTGATAAAGAAACAAAAAAAAAATAATTTAGTTTATTTTTTGGTTTAAATTATCTTTCAAAACATAAAGAGAAGGATAGTTGTATTTTGCAGGAAAACATAGTAGATGCAGAGATGCTTGCAAAAGAACAACTTCACCTAGAAAATCCTTTCAATAATGAAGAGGGAAATTTAAGGGATGGGGAGATCTAGGTAGACTTGAACGACAGTCAAGATAATAAATATGAACAACGAAGAACTATGAAAGAAATTAGAACAGAGCTAAGAAATGTTAAAGAAGATAATGAACGAATCCTAAAAGCTCAAGAAGAATTAAATACTATTCTACTAGCTAATATACATAACGATGAAAAAGAAAAGAATAAATCATTTGAACATGACCTACCAAAATATGCACCTTACAAACGTAAGGGAATCGGTCAAACATCACTCAGGAAAACAACAAAACTCAAGCAAAAGTAGTGATGATAATAAAAAGAAAAATAAATACAGACCTTATTAGGAAACCTCTAGGAGTTTAAAAAGATTAAACCACCAATGTTTAATGGGGAAATTGAAAAGGAGAAGAAGCGAAATACTAGGTAAGGGATGAAAAAGTATTTCCAAATATACAATTATTATGACAAACTAAGAGCTGAAATGGCCATCTATTATTTGACTGGAAAAGCATATATATGGTGGCAGGATATAAAGAAGGTCAAGGGGATAAAGGAGAGATATGTAACTTGGAAAACTTTTTAAAAACATTTTAAAATAAAATACTTATCAGAACAGTACTACGAAGAGAAGGCCAAAGAATTTTATGAGTTAAGGCTAGGATCTATGCACATGAAAGAGACCTGTAGTAAGTTTCTGAGCATGCTTCATTACGTACCTTACATAATTGATGAAAAACCTAAAATACAACATTTTCTCAGTTACTTTCATGTCATGTTCAAAGAAGGGATTGTGTATGATAATCTGAAGACACTAGAAAAGGAAATGAGAAAGGAAAACTTTTGTTACGACCAAAACAAAAATAAAAGGGAAAGTGTACCAACTTGGAAGAATAAAAGAAAAAAAAAATTGATCCAAGAAAGAAACATAATAAATTCCATAAAAACATAGGGAATAAGTACTGTAGGGGTATCTCCATTGTTCACCAAAAGGTCTCTAATTTTCCACCTAACAATCCGTCGAAGGTAGAAGATGGTTGTGCGCGGTTTTGTGTGCTAGGGTTCTGCACGTGACCTGCTCAGGATATATGTGTGGTTCTATGCCATTCTGGCAGGCCTTTGGGCCTCTAGGTGGAGGTCGTGTTGGCCGCCGACATGGCTGCTGGCTGTGTTGGGTCCCCCTTGGGCCCTAGCGTTGAGCTTCTTGCCTTCAGATCCTTGATTGTGGGTATATCCAAGTCCTTGCATCCCCCTGTGATCCCCAAATTTGTGAAGAAACTCGATTAAGTTCCCACTATCGATCTACCTCCTCAGCATCCCATGCAGGTGGCCATCTCTCTTGTAGATCGGGATTTGGTGGGCCAGTTCACTGGGATTTGGCCCTCTCCTAAGTCCATGGACAACTGGATTCAAAAAAATTGGAGGCCCCTTATCTCGAACAACATTACATACTATGCAGTTGGCAGGGGGTTTTTCCTCTTCGAATTCATTGCAAAATAAGACCGAGACCTGATCTTCCGAAGTGGACCATATTTCATGGGTCCTCAAGGACTATACCTGAATAGATGGAATCCTGATTTTAATCCAGTTGTAGATGTTCCCAAGGCAGTCCCTATCTGGGTCTGTCTCCCCAACCTCCCGATCCACTGCTGGACTTCCTCCTCCATGCAAGCCATCAAAAACACGCTTGGTAAGTACATTGACAAAGCTCATCCTAAAGTTAATTATTCATGTGCCCGTATCTATGTAGAAGTAGATCTGGAAGTAGGGCTTCCTGAAGCAGTCAAATTAGCAGTCAGGGAATGGCATCATTATCAAAAACTGGACTATGAACAATTGCCATTCAAATTCCGCCACTGTCATGAGTATGGTCACTTCCAAAAAAGATTCCCTAAGAATCCTATCGACATTGAAAAGGATCAAGAAGAAGGCTGGACCCATGCAAAATGATACAAATCCAATCCAAGACAGGCCCATAAAAAAGCTGAGAAAATCCCTGGCCCTATTAAGTCTGTTGTTGCCCCTTCCAATCCTATTCCCAATCTAGGAACTAGGTCGGCTCCGGATGTTGAATCCCCTCTCTCTAGTTCCGAGGAGGCTCATGTAGAAGATGGGATCCCCTCTAGCCCGATCCAGGATTCTGCCAGCCCATCTTTCAAAGAAAATAGCCAAGAAGGAAATAGTCTCCCTGCTTCTCAGAATCATTCTTCAGATGAGGAGGTCTCAGAAGAGGAATAAGGAGAAATAGTACAATTGTAACCCTCCCCTTCAAAAGGAAATCCAAGCAAGGAAGAAAAATTGACAAGGAGTAAAGGGAATAAGCCACCTATAAAGACAAGCTATTGGGATCGCAAGTCACCCTCAAAGCCATGTTAAATTCCAGAATCACAAGGCAAAATGTGCAAAATGTGAAAGATCTAACCCATATATCTAGCCCAGACATTCTACTAATCCAAGAGAAAAAAATGGAGGAAGAAATCTTCCTCTAGTCAGCCCCTCTTTACTAGAAATTTGGCGAGGGCCTGCCTGTTAGCGCCAGAGGCGCTTCTAGGGGAATAGGCACCCTCTAGAATAAAGAAGCCTTTGAGCTCATCCATTCCACCTTGAACACTCATTACATCCTGACATTCTACTTCATAAAGAATCGGGTATCCAGGTGAGCATTTTCAATATCTATGTTCTTGTTTTATTAATGGAAAAAAGAGACTGTTGACAAAGTATTCAAGACAAACTCTCTTCCCAAATACCCGACAACATCATTCTTACTGGGGATCTGAACATCATTCTCAATGCCAAAGAAAAAAAAGGGGGCTCAATAGTCAGAGATCCCCTTATAGAAATCGTGGAAGACGTCATGAGTAGTTGGGATCTTAAGGATATTAGACCATCCGGGGAAAATTTCATGTGGTCCAATAGAAGAATTGGGCCAGGTCATATTGCTGCTAGGCTTGATCGGTTCTTCATTCATCAATCCTTCATTTCCCTTGGTTTTAGATTGGACTCCAAGATCCTTCCTTTCAGTATGTCGGGCCACAAACCGATCTTGTTGGACCTGATCAAAGAAAAAAACTTAGGTCCCATTCCCTTTAGATTCAGCCCCTGCTGGATTAATCAAGATGGATTTTTGGATCTTGTTGATTTAGTTTGGGCCGACTCAGTTTCTGGATCTCCTTTCTATGTATGGGAAGAAAAACTAAGAAGGCTAAAAAGAGCTCTCAAGGCTTGGGCCAAGACCCTTACATCCCCCTCAGTCATTAGGCTGGAATCCCAACGCAATCTGGAAAAACCACCAAATCTCTTAAGAAGAGCAACCTTCAGACCTCGCCAATATGGAAAAGGAAGCCATCCTCCATCATTCCCTCCAAGTGGCTTGTACGATGGAGGAATAAAATCTCAGACAGAAGTCTAGGTTCCTATGGCTAAAAGCTGGAGACCAAAACTCTAGCTTTTTTCATAAGTAAGTGGAGGGTTGGAAAAACTTCAAAGATGTCAAGGAAATCTAGATCCAGGGTCAAACTATCAAGAAATTTGAAGAAATAAAAAAGGCAGCTCATGACCACTTCCAAATAGTTTACTCTAACGATGTCCATCCTCCTCTCCTGGGCTCCCCTATTCTTGATTTGGTTCCTCTTATGCTTCGTCGCTCCTCAAACAAAAAGCTAATTTCCTCGATTTCAAACAAAGAAGTAAAAATGGCCCTCGTAGCCATGGATCTTGACAAAGCACCAGGTTTGGATGGGTTCACTACCAGATTTCTCAAAGCTTGCTAGAAAATCATCAAAACTGATCCGGTTAAAATGGTCCACAAACCTCAGAATTGTGCTAAGATTAGAGGTAGCACCAATTCAGCTTTCCTCACCCTCATCCCTAAAGAGAAATGGACTACATCCTTCGACAGATTCATGCCCATATCCCTCTGCAACATTGGTTACAAAGTCATTACCAAGGTCATAGCTAATAGGATAAAAGCTGTGTTACCCTCCATTGTTCCTAAGAACCAAGGAGGCTTCGTCCAAGGGAGGCAGATCACCGACAACATAATTCTGGTTCAGGAAGCGATCCACTCAAGCATCAGTCACCGGGAAAAAGGTATGGTTGTTAAACTGGACTTAGTAAACACCTTTGACAGAGTTAGATATGATTTTTGGTTTCAGTTCATGCATCGGTTTGGCTTCGATCCCATGTTTGTTAGATGGATCCAAGCCTGTATCAAATCCCCTTGGATATCCCCGTTGGTAAACAAGTGTGCATCTAACTTCTTCCAAGCCTCTTGTGGGCTTCGTCAAGGATGTCCCCTTTCTCCCATGCTCTACGTTATCCAAGCCACCATGCTTAGTTTCCAGCTCGACCTCTACCAACAAAATAACGAGCTCCTTGGGCTCCGCATAGCTCGTGGGGTTAAGGATGTGAACCATGCCCAGTTCGTCGATGACACAATCCTACTTAGCAGTGCTAGTGTGGTTTCTGTAAGGCTGTTCAAAAGGGAACTTGAGAAGTATCAATATGCTTTGGGTAGTCTCATCAATTATAAAAAGAGCCAGATTCTTACCCTGAAGTGCAACCCTAGAGACATGACAGACATCAGCAGAATCCTTGGCATCAATGGGAGCTCCCAGTGGGTCGAATTCAAATATCTTGGGGCCCCCATCTTCAGATCTTCCCTGAAATCCTCCTCTTGGCTTCCTCTTATTGAGAAAATTAAGAGCAGGATTAGCACTTGGGGAGCTAGTTGGTTGAACCCAGCCGGGAAAGTAGTTCTTATTAAGGTTGTCTGGAGCTAGTTGGTTGAACCCAGCCCGGAAAGTAGTTCTTATTAAGGTTGTCTTATCTAGTATCCTGATCTACCAATTATCCATCCTACTGGCTCCCAAAGGCATTCTAGAACACATTGATTCCCTGCTCAAAAATTTCCTTTGGAAATGAGGAAAGCATAACGAAAAGAAGCTACCCTTGGTCAGCTAGGAACAAGTAACCAAGCCTTGGTTTCATGGTGGTCTGCAAATCAGACAGCTGGCTCTAAAAAACTTAGCACTAGGAGCCAAACTACTTTGGAACATCATCTTCAGCAATCTTTCGTGGTGTAAAGCTGCCCTATGGAAAAAATATTTCTCCAACAGCCGTCTTACATGATTGGACTACCCCCCTGTTCCAGAAAGGGCTCGTCCATCCTCCCTATTCTTCTCAAATCCTTCCCTTTATCTTCGGCTAAGTTAACATGGATCCCTGGGAATGGTAAAAAAATCAAGATTTGGGAGGACTCGATCATAGGAGACCCTCCCTTGGACCAATCCTTTGATGTGGGAGATCTAAAAACTCACATGCATAACAGGAACATGACTACCATTTGGGATATCTCAGAATGGAATCCAAATGGCTCTTGGAAGGACTGGGGCATCCCATTCCCACCCCAGTTGGTTGGTGCTAAGAGGCATCTCCTCAAGAACTTAAAAGGGAAATCCCCTGAATCCATCACCGCCAAAGACTCTAGGGGGTGAGGGAATAGATCGGGTAAGTACTCTACTTCAGTCGGTTATATCCTTCTTTCATGCTTTACGAACTATGAGAACTCAGCTCTTTGGAAGAGCATCTGTGCCGTCAAAAGTCTCCCTAAAATTGACTTCTTCACATGGACTGTTCTTCACAATAAAATTCTTACTAGGGACAACCTTAAGAAAAAAGGGTGGGAAGGCCCAACAAGATGTCCCTTCTGTCTCAATCATAAAGAAAATGCTGAGCATATTCTTATTTCCTATGACTTCGCCAAAAGTGTTTGGAAAACGTCCCTCCCTTTGTAGGCTGAGCTCCCATCCAGGAGTCCCCTGGATCTCTTTCTACATTGGGCCTCTAAAGCTCCCTTCAGTCTCAAGTCAAAAAGTTCCAAAGCTAGTTGGATGGTGCTGCCAAAGATTATTATTTGGAAGATCTGGTTGGAAAGAAATTCCCGAATCTTCAGAGAGAACCATGAGAAAGCTGATCAAGTAGCTGCTAAAGTTCTTGGTCTACTAGGAGAATGCCTATCGCAGCTTTGGATCGATCCTTGCACCAATCCTCCAGTCACGGATGGTTGGATTAACATACTAGCTCCTAAGCCGCTCCCGATGCTTCCTTCTCAAAAAAGGAAATCATGGGAGATTAGGATGGAGGAAACCGAGCTCAATTTCTGGCTCTATTCCCTGAACAGGATGGCCCCATTCACATACGGAGCTTCTAAGGGTAATCCCAGGGCAGCAGGGGGGGCAGAGTATTTTTCACTCCGGATGGATCTATGGATACTAGGTTTGCTTGGGGTCTTGGATATGACACTAATAACATGGCTGAAGCCTTGGATTTATGGCAAGGGCTAAGGATCACCAAGATCCTGGGAATCTCCGAGTCAGCTGTCATTGGAGACTCCAGAATTGTTCTCCGTGCTCTAGCCAAAAATCTAATGCCTAGTCAAATGTTCCTGTGGTAGCTTATCCACAAGATCATGGCCCAAGTCTCCTCCTTCAAAAAAAATGAGTTCTTCCATGTGTTGCGAAAAAATAACATAGAGGCAGATATTGAGGCAAATAAGGGATCCACTCTTAGCCCTGGGGATCTTATTCTTAATGGTCTGGGTTCCTACTGCTCACCCCCATAGGACCAGGGCTATGATCTCGTGGGCTTCCCCTCTGTGGGCCCCAGCATTCTGGTCTGCTTCGTGCCGTTTGAATCTTAGGGCAAGTGGTGTAAGTGAGTCTCGTGGCTCAGCGTTGGAAAGTGAGATGAGCTTTGAATACTTGCCCTGGTTGCGGTCATTTCTCCTAGTGCAAAGGTAGGAGCCCACCGTTCAGTCTGATTCCATGCCTCTTAGATCTCAAGATAGGTGGTGTTAATTCTGCATGTGGTTTGGCTTCGTCTGGAGAGGATGGTTTAAATTCTTTCCCAGATACGTTCATTTCATCTGGGGTGAATTTGAAAGGAGTCTCGTTGAAGCTGGTTAATCCAAGAGTTATCATGGCAGTCTTTACTGCTCGCACGTTGGGGGATACGGTGACGCCTGTTGCGAATTTTAAAGGAGTCTCGTCGAACCTGGAGAATTTGAGTGTTTTCATGACATGAGTTATTTCTCTCGCGCTGGGGAATACGGTGCTGCCAATGCCACTAGGTCTCTCTGCTTTAAATGGTTGGTCCATCAAGGAAGGTAGCCTCATCAAATGCATGGTTTACTTCGGCTTTCTCCAGGAGCTCTGTCGCTTGGCTATTGTTAAGGAATTGTTGTTAGTCAGGATGGATGCTGGGTCTTCATTTTCCATTGCACCTATCACTCCAAACCCCATGGAGGTGAAGGTAAGAGATCTGAAGCATGACCTTAAGTTGTTGCAGAACCAGGTCAATGCAATTGACTGCGAAGGTGGAAGGAGGTTGGACCATGTGAGCAAAGACTTGGTTTTCCTGCATAAGAAGATCAAGAAAAAGGTGAAGCGGTCAGAAAATTCATTATCCAAGCAACTTGCTGAGCTGGAAATTAAGGTAGACAAGCTAGCTCTTAAACTCATCAAGCATGAAGCTTCTAGCCCTGGTATGTCGTCCAACTCGGACAGGTAGATTATGTTTTTCATGGAAGGTTTTGCTGGTTTTCCATTTTTCATGTATATGTCTCGCTCTCTATATGCATAGTTGTAGTTTCTATGTAAGATCCTCTACTTTTGAATGGTTTAGATGGTGTACAGACTGGTTAAGTTTGTCACTTCCACAAGGGCGTTTTTGGAGGCTTTAAAGCCACTTTGCCGCTTCCACAGGGGCATATTATGAGACTTTATGTTTCTGCTACCGCTTCCACAAGGTAATTTTGTAATCTTGGTTCTATTTGGTGGTCATACCACCCCCTAATATAATATAACCATTACTGTCAAAGAAAACTATAGGGGTATCAAGCTAATAACTACAAAAGTTTTAAACCACAAAATTCTGCAGTAAAAGAACCTCCTATCGTTTTTAACAAAAACACTGCACAAAAAGAACCCTTAAAATGTCGGGAGTGTGATGGGCCACATTAATTTAAAGACTTCCCAGTAAGAAAGGAAAATTTGAATCTTCACTCCATTCAGGAAGCAGTTACAGTTGGATACATGGCAAGGAGCATGCCCAGAATTTGCACTGCTTTGGAAAAACGCCAGGCATACCATCAAACTTCCATGGTCGAGATCAAAGGTATTGTAAAAAATCAACCTATTTTCATTTTGATTGATCTAGGTGTAAGACTGAGTTATATATCACCTACAATAGTTGAATTATGTAATTTAGTAACAAAAAAGTTTCATAAGTCGCGGCTGGTACAATTGGTCACCGATACTAAACATAAAGTTACTAGTTTTGTTACTAATTGTGAATTGTTGATGACTGATTTCATTACGCAGGTTGATTTGAATATTCTTCCTTTGGGTTCGTATGATCTGTTAATAGGAATGGATTGTATAAAAAAACACAAAGTAATGCTAAATTGTTTTGTCAAAACTTTTACATGTATAAACGATGCTGGAAACACTATAAAAGTAAAAGGGATTCCTATGAAAGTTACAATTAGAGAAATCTCCGCTCTGCAAATGAAAAGATCCGTAAGAAAAGGATGCAAAGTGTTTGTTGTCTATATAATGAATGACAATGATAACAAAAATAAACTTAAACTATAATACGTACTAGTCTTAAAGGAGTTTGAAGACATATTTTCAGAAGAAGTCCCTAGACTTCCTCCGAAAAGAGACATTGACTTCACAATCAATCTGAAACCTGGAGTGGTGCCAACATTGAAAGCTCCTTACCAAATGAAAATAATATAACTTACAAAGATCAAATCTCAACTAAAAGAATTGATTGATAAAAAATATATTCGACCAAGTGTTTCTCCTTGGGGAGCATCGGTCTTATTTGTGAAAAAGAAAGACGGAACCCTAAGGTTGTGCATAGACTATTGACAGTTAAATAAAATGACCATTAAAAATCGATACACGCTACCCCAGATAGATGATCTATTCGATAAATTCCACGTAGCAACTATCTTTTTGAGGATAGACTTAAGGTCTTGTTATCATCAAGTGTGAATAAAAGATGAGGACATATTTAAAACATCATTTAGGACCCATTACTGTCACTATGAGTTTGTCATAATGCATTTCGGGTTGACAAACACACCTGCTTCATTCTTGTGCTTAATGAACAACATCCTAAGTAAATATATGGATAAGTTTGTGGTTGTATTCATAGATGACCTACTAATATACTCAAAGAACGAATACGAACATAAAGAACATTTGAAGATAAATATGCAAGTACTAAGAGAACAACAACTATATGCGAGGTTCAGTAAATGCAATTTCTTCAAGGATAGGATTCAATACCTCAGACATGTAGTGTCCAAGGATGGAATCTCTGTTGATCCTGGCAAAATCAAGGCCATCACCGAATGGTTGGTTCCTAAAAATGTAACCAACGTAAGATCATTTATGGGGATTACCAGATACTACCGAAAGTTCATTAAAGGATTTTCTAAGATTGCATACCCCATAACTTCATTGTAGAAGAAAGGTAAAATGTTTGAGTGGACTAAAAAATTTATGGAAGGAATTAGTAAACTAAAACATCTACTAGCTACTACCCCAATCCTAAAAATTATTGATCCTTTCAAGGACTTCGTTGTATGTACCGATGCTTGCAAAGAAGGATTAGGCAAGGTTTTAATATAGGAAAATTATGTCGTGGCATATAAATCTAGGAAATTCACAGGAAATTAAAGGAACAAGAAAAGAATTATGCTACGCATGATTTGGAACTTGCTACCATAATTCATGCTTTAAAAAGGTTGCGAAATTACCTAATTGGAAGGAAATTTCTACTTATGTCAGATAATATAAGTCTTAAATATTTATTTGATGAGCAAAATTTAAATGCTAGATAGGAAAGATCGTTGTCTTTCTTAGGGTGAATATGATTTCGAAATAAACACATAAAATTAAAGGAAAACAAAGTTGCAGACTTTTTGAGTCGTCATGCAAATCTATCGTTTGCAAGTAGCAGCTATGAATCTGATCTAGAGAATCAGATCCTAATCATAGAAAATTCTGATAGGGAATATCGAATTTTAAAAGAAAAGACTGCTAAAAATGAACAAAATCAAGTAAAACCAAATTTCATCCTAAATAAACAAGGACCATTGTTGCATAAAAACAAGTTGTACATACCAAAAATAACATAAATAAAACTTACATTTATGAATGAGCTACATAAACAACCGTGTTCAGGGCATCCTGGATACTAGAAAATGATCACCATTATCATAAAAGATTTCTTTTTTCCAAACATGAAGAAAGAATTGGTAGAATACTTAGCTCGTTGTATAGAATGTTAGCAAGTTAAGGAAGAACATCAACATCCAACAAGATTGTTGCTGCCACTACCCATTCTAGAATGGAAGTGGGAAACAATTAGTATGGATTTTATAACAAGCCTACCGAAGAATTTCTGACAACATGATTGAATCATGGTCATAGTTGATAAATTAAGGATGCTCATTCTATTCCTGTTAAATCTACGCATAAAGTTGTTAACATTGTAGATATTTTCATGAAAGAGATATTCAGGTTACATGGTGTACCAAAAGTAATAGTCTCAGATAGAGACGTGGAATTTATAGGTAATTTTTGGAAATCTTTGTTTAAAGGTTTAGGAACACAGTTGAATTCTAGTACTGCATATCATCCGCAAATGAATGGGAAGAATGAAAGAATAAACCAAGTCCTAGAGGACATGCTAAGGATGTATGTCATAGACAAACCAGGTAAATGGGAAGACTACGTAGACTTCATAGAATTTGCTTACAATAATAATTTTCAAGTTTTTGCAGGTATGAGTCATGAAGTAGTCCAATTGGTAGGTTAATGTTAGGACCTGATTTATTAAAAGATATGGATCTAATCATGAAACAAGTACAACAAAACTTAAAGTATGCCCAAGACAGGAAGAAAAGTTATGTTGACCTAAAAAGAACGCCTAGAGAGTTCGAGGTGGGTGAACATGTGTATATAAAGATAAATCCCAAGAAACGTTCCACGAGATTGGGAAAGTATTCAAAGTTGGCACCCAGGTATTGTGGGACATTTGAAATTTTAGCTAAAGTAGGGTCAGTTGCGTACCATTTAGACCTACCACCCAATATTAAAGTGCATAATGTCTTTAACATTTCTATTTTAAAAAGATATGTTCATGATGTTTCTCATGTGATCGATTGGAATGTGATCCAGGTGGAACCCGAAGGAGAGTTCCAGGTGGGACCAAAGCAAATTTTCGACAGGAGAGAATTTTTATTTTGAAACCGTACCATCGGACAAGTTAAGGTGCAATGGAAGCACCTTAGTCCGAAAGATGCTACTTGGGAACTGGAAAGTAATATGCGAGATGCATATATAGTCTTATTCCAAGATGATGAAATGGAAGAATAAAGAAAACAACTAATAACACCAAGGATGGTGTTATCCTCTAAGGGAAGGTGTATGTAATGCACCAGAAATTAATAAGTTATTATTAATTCTGCTGAAAAATAATTTAATTATTATTTTTATAATTTCTTACAGAAAGTCAAAAATAATTTTTTTGTTATTAATCATTTTTATTTAATAAAATATGTTGAAGGAGGACAGAAGTGGAAATAGTTGTTAAATAGTGTTTGTTGACCCACAAGAGGAAAAGACAAGTGGCTAAAGCCACTAAGTGAAAACTAAAGATGCATGAGGTATCATCCCCAAAAATCAGGTCACAACTCTTAGTTGATTGCTAAAGAGCAAGCGACTCATAAATCACCAAGTCCTAGGAAAACTACTATATATTAGTATGTCCATGAGTAATAGGAGGCTAGCATTGGATGGGGATTAAATATGAGAATGCAATAGATGGCGCATTGAAGGATTTTTCTCTTGTGATTCAGCAAACATGCTCGGGGGTTCTAGGGAAAGTAACCTGGGTCCTCTAGGAGTTGGATGGGAGGAACAACTTTTCCACTTTTTTTTCCCAACAGTGGTGCTAGGTTCTTATTCTATGTTTAAAAATTACATTAGAATTGTTTTATTCAAGATATAAATGAATAATGCATAACCTAGTATGCATCGATTAGTCTAGTTTATTTATCAAGTTTCTACTTAGTTATGTTGATTATAAAATGTTAAATGGTTACTACGAAAGCTTCTTAGATCGGGAATCTAAACCCAAGTTAGGATTTTCTTTTATGGATTAATGCTAGAAATTGAATTATGCACTTAGTGATCATGTTTCGAACTATATCAAATTCTTTCCTATGCGACAGATTTAGTCAATGTATTATGCACCCTCTTACTTTATTTATTTCTTANATATCCTATTTTCAATCATTTAAATATCAATACTATTTACATATAGTCAAATTATATAACCTATTTCTTTACATATGTAGAATTACAATAGAATACAAGTATAATATTTTTATTAATATAGAGAGTAGATCTATTACAAACAATCCATACATAGTAACCCAACATTACGATTACAATGTGATAAATATAAACAATCTTATATAGATATGTATGATCAAATATCCAAATTAATTAACCATTTACATAATAAACATAATAAAATCATAAGTCGATCCCTTATGGATATACATGTATTTATTTCCATTCGGATCGAGGACCCGTCAGTAATTAAAGAACTATACAGATCACAAATCTGCTGCAATTAAAAAAGTGAATGAAAGTTATTAATCAAAACCAATTTAAATATGACAGATCCTATGAAATCAAGTCGATATCCTATAGCCATATCCATGATTAAATTTGTAATAACTTAAACAATCCTTCTTAGATTCGCAAGAGAAAAACGTAATCGGATCGAAGATCCTAAGAAACAGTCATAGATTCACAAAGTAAATAAAATATAGATAAAGTTTAAATCAAATCACAAGCATGTGCACTATTTGTTACACCTTCATTTTCCACATCAACGCCCATTCACGAAACAAATATTCATTTCCCCAACTACCAGCATTAAATCCCATCGTTGATGGTAGCCGAGTCTTAACCATGGTTTTCATTTTACTTCACAAGAAATCGTAGAGTCTTTGGGTCATATTTTTTTCAACAAATGCTAAGTAAATAAATGGTCACAAGTCCATCTAATGGATACCATTCATGCGAAGGAAGAACACATAACACAGTATGTAATCATTCCACAATTTTTATAAATAAAAGCAACATTGCTATATTTAAACCAACTACTATGATCAAGGATGTAATACCATCGAAGATGGCATCCATTGATTTTTTAAACCAAGCTGTACCATCTTAAACTAAAATCAAAACGCATAACAGAAATCGCACAGGCTCGGTTATCCCTTAATTTAACCAACAACATATACAGAGAAGTGGTTGTAAGACCATATTAGATGGCTTCCACCTTCTTGTCTATAAAAACCATTGTTAAAAAATACAAGAGTTTGGGGTAAGACCATCAGTGATGCCACCTGAATCTCATCAAAGAACAAATAGAGAGCATTTAGAAACATTGTCGAGGCAATGGTTGCAAGTTTGTACAGGGTAAACCCTAAGGGCTTACTTTCTACAAATGAAAGAAATAAAATGGAAGAACTTATCTTAAACATGGTTGTGGCTATCACCCTCGACCCCACACTCATACCCAGTGTGACCTGCAACCAACAATTTACGATTTTAGTCAGTAAGTACCAATTCAAAACAGTAACAATAATAAGAATTATTTTAAATATAGGTTGAACAGAGACTAACCATGGAATTTAAATATGTAGGCCTAGGAGGAGGTGACCATATCGCCTCCCTCTCCAACGCCTTCAATCCTGCAAACATTATATGTTACAGTCAGAAACAGTTATTTTTCCTTTAACAAAATGAAAAGAGGATTTATGGTTTAACCCTTACCTTGGCATGTTGCAGAGAGGGCCAGGGGTCGGCTCCTCTGGAGTACCGTTATCCCTCCTCTACCTACACTCACATCGAAAACATTATATCAGTGAAACTGTAAACAATCGATTTGTATTTATGTCAGTATGATAGAGACACTTTTTTTTACCTATTAAGAGGAAGATCTTATGTTCGATGTATTGGTCAGCTTTGTTGAGGCACAAGTTGTACAATGCAGACCGCCGAAGGAATCATGGAAGTCTGAAACACCTTAGGAGAGTTAAACACACCAAGCTATTAGTACAAAGGTTAAACTAGAAACCCATATGCAATCACCACTAATAAATAGCAGAGCTTCAGCTCTCACCAGCTTAAAAACTAAAGACCCGGTAAAATTTTCCACCATGAACAGGGCAGAGCTCGACTCTCTCTTTTTGTCATAGGCCAAACAAACCAAATGAAGGTTTCAGACAAGTTCCCAAAACATTTAAACCTATGTCTAAACCCTAGCTGCAAAACTGGACAGATGGACAGTGGAGATCAAGTTGCGTGGAAGGTCTGGCTGCGCTATCAACTCGCATCCAGGACACCCTTTATTACCAAAGTCAACCAAGGACAGAGATCAATAATTCACGATCAGAATGTTAATAGGCCTTAATCATTGCATACAGATTCAGCAATTCCAAAACTTGCGATATAACCCAAACCTTTAAACCTTATAACATATCGTGATCCATGGTGTAAATCAATCATGTCAAGAACCATTACATCGTAAACGATGGGGTGGGGCATTCCATAAACGCAACCATATTTAATGCCAAACAACCATGGTATCATACAAACCTTTGCAAATTCTATTATTATAACGAAGGTCCACCATATGGCTAGTACCATATGTTATACAAAACCCCAAGAAGGTTCTTTTTTGCATCGAGAATGCGTATTTCTACATCTCAGGTGGGGAAAGTGTTTGTTTGTCCCCTAAAAATTAAAATAAAAAATAAAAAATAAGAATGTATGCATCAATGTGTTGTAGCATAGTGGTGAGAGGGCATAGTGGAGCCTGGGTGGGGGGGAAGTGTATGTTTTTTCCATAAAAAATAATAAAAAAAAAATAATAATAATAATGCATGTATCAATGTGGTGTAACATAGTGGTTAGAGGGATGTGTGTTGTAGTTTAATGGTGAAAAGTTTTCAAATTTGATCCCTCTTAGCGCTTTGTAGAACCAAAGTTAGATGGGTCTATACTAGTATAAATAGAGTGGAGATTAACTAAGAAGTGTTTTAAAACATGTCTCTAGTGGTTTAAACCTTGGTGGAACCAACTATCTATGACCATGTTGACATTTTACTAGAATTTAGTTGGATGGGTTTTGTTTTTTTATATAATCTTCCATTGTTTTTCCATTTTTATTTCATATTTATGAACAACTGACTAATTAAATCCAATTTTATTCTTTATATATATATTATGTTAATATTTCAAGCTCCTATAACATGGCCCTTTTCTCATTTTTTTAATGTTTTAAGATATTCTAGACAATATTCTTTTACTTGTTAAGTGCAAAGGTTGAGAGTATCAATCCAAGAATACTTAATATCAATCCTTACCATTGCTTTCCATTTACTGCTAGGCATATCATGTTCCACTTAATCCCATCCTGCTTTTGATGTTATTGTTTCTAAAATATCATGACTGAAACAAGAGTAGGCATAATGGGAAGATAGATTCCCTTGATGTTTGGCGGTGACAGATAATATTAGGCCCTACCCTAGTTTTGTTAATGTGCATGATTCTTCCTCGTTCTATGGGGTTGGAGAGTAAATCCTGTGAATTTTGTGTACTCTTCTCTATTAATAGGTGTTATGATTGATCAACTATTCACTCTCCTAAAATGGAGGATGTATTGTGTATTGTATTTTTAAGAACTTAATGTATTTTACTTTTAGGAAGATGCTCGAGATCTTCCATCCTCAACATTATTGTTGGGTTACAGTGCCAATAAAAGGCCGTCTACAGTTTGGGTGGTGGGAGATTCATCTTCATGTGAGTATGCATGTTTTTTATGCTTTAAAAAGAAGTGGACTTCTTATTTCTCTTACTGCATTCAAATAATTGTATCAAGAGCTAGCATGGATCCATATTAATATTATATATATTAATCTCTTTGATTAGTTATCTATGCTAAGTTATGCTAATTTATGATGTATCTTTCAAAATCAAGGCATAATTTAAGGTTATTTTTTGTTCTATGTTGTTTCATAGTGGCATGTCTGTGTACATCTTATTGAAACATATTTTCCTTTCTAGTTTTACTTTTCCTATAAGACCTTTTAGGTAGGCAATAAATTCTCTCCCTTTTAAGTAAAAGGTCATCCTTCATGAGTTGAAAGGGTTTAGTTTTTTTATATTTAAATTTAATAGAGTGGTATATATCCTCAAAAGGAAGTTGCATTATGAATTGTAGCTTTAAAATTCTATTGTAAAGTTAATTTTAGAAAAGTACCACGAATGATAAATAAGACCCCCCTCCAAGTGGAATGGTAGCAACATGTGCTTTGTCCTGGCCCCCAGTCTTCAATAGCGTTTATGAGTGTTCTGTCCTTGTGGGATTTTTTTGTTATTTGGCTTGATCCATTTATATCACAATGTGATTGTCAAACTTTCAATTTGCATACATTGGTTTCTTCCTAAAGGAGTACGAGTATCCAAAATCCTTGGGGCATGTAATCATACCACTCGATTCTTTTTAAATGCAAAGCATATCTCGAAGCATATGGTGGGAACATCTCATCCTATGGATTCTTCTATATGTAATTCATTTTGGTCCTACCACTAAAAGCAATTAGGATTGTAATCAATATTGATATCAAATTTTAATTGGTTGTTCACATTTTTACAACATATATTATCCTCAAGGTACCCGAGATTCAAGTTGAATTGACACGGAAAGAAAATTGTCAAATGGAGGATAAGCTAGATATCATCTTACGGTACTAGACGCTAGAAGTTGGGAGATGGTTCACTTATTTCAAGTGTTTATAGTTTTGATGTATACTATAGGAAACAAATTACAAAAAATTTGATCCACTTAGAATTTCCAAAATATTTTAGTCGCAAACCATACCGATGTTAAACATAGTAGGAAATGATCATAAAAGTTATTCTTTGGAGTAGAGGATGGTGCCAAGTTGAGAAGAAGATAAGACATTTTCAAAGCATATTGCATAGATTGAATGGAACAAACACTTGAAATATGACTATGTTAGATCATTGACAATGACTTAGATATAAATTACTTTGTTGATGTTTCCAAGGCACTGAGGGATTGCTTCTCATATACTAATAGCCAACTTCCACTATCAGATTTTATGACATAACCACATGATTGAGACATAGAATGAAACATTGTTGTGGTCTAAATCCTTTGAAATTGTTGAATAGGTGGAATGAAAGGTTCAATTCATTAACCTTAATTTATAGGAAGCTTAAATATATTGTTAAAAGTTAAAAAAATGGAGCGTCCATTCCATATACCTAAATAAATCATTTTTTAAAAGTTATGCTTGTATTTTGAAAACAGTCACCAATATTGCAAGAATCATACAACAAACTAGAACTAGAGTCAAACTTACATCTCAACACATACGATATCATGATTGTTAAGCAAAGACCAAAGAATCTACTATGATAAGGAAGGGTGACAAACAGAGCAAGAAAGGGAAGGAGAGGGAGGGCCTGAGGCTTAGAGAGAAAGAGAGAGATTGGGAGTTAGGGATTTAGAGAGAGATAATGATTTTGGTTTATGGGTTTAGAGAGAGAGATATTGGGGGTTAGGGGTTTATCTATATATATATATATATATATAGAGAGAGAGAGAGAGAGAGAGAGAGAGAGAGAGATTTGGGGTTAAGGGTTCAGAGAGAGAGAGAGAGAGAGAGAGAGAGGGATACGGGTTTAGCGATATAAAGAGATAGAAAGAGAGAGATCTATTGGAGGTTAGGGGTTTAGAGAAAGATTCAAGGTTAGGGGTTGTGTGTGTGAGAGAGAGCGGGGTTAGGAGTTAGGGGTTTAGAGAGAAAGAGGGTTAGGGATTTAGAGAGAGGGAGAGAGATATAGAAAGAGAGATACTGGGGTTAGGTGTTTAGAGAGAGAGGGAGAGAGAGATATTAGGGGGTATGGGTTTAGAGAGAGAGATATTAGGGGTTATGGGTTTAGATATATATATATATATATATATATATATAGAGAGAGAGAGAGAGAGAGAGATTGGGGTTTAAGGGTGTAGAGAGAGAGACAGAGATAGAGATTGGGGATTTGAGGTTTAGAGTGAGAGATGGATTGGGGGTTAGGGGTTTAGAGAGAGAGAGATTGGGGAGAGAGGGAGGTAGGGAGAGAGAGATCGGTGGTTAGGGATTGATAGATAGAGATATTGGAGGTTATTGGATTAGAGAGAGAGATATTAGGGTTTAGGGGTTTAAAGAGAGAGACATTAGGGTTTAGTGGTTTAGAGAGAGAGAGAGAGATTAGGGTTTAGGGGTTTAGAGAGAGAGAGCGAGAGATATTGGGTTTAGTGGGGAAGAGAGAGTGAGGAAGAGGGAGGGAAAATGAGAGAGGGGGGGGGGGTTAGAGGGATGGAAGGATAAGGTAAGGGAGGGAGGGAAGGAGCATGAGAATGTGTGTGTGAGAGAGAGAGGGAGGAAGAGGAATAAAGAGAAATAATAGAAGGTGTGTGTGTGTGTGTGTGTGTGTGTGTGTGTGTGTGTCCATGTATGAGAGCGAGCGAGAGAGAGGGTGGGGCTGAATTTGGAAGGGAGAGAGAGCGAGAGAGAGAGAGAGAGAGAGAGTTGTAGATCTAAGAAATTCCTATCCAACTATATAAGGAGAATCAAAATCTGAGTTCTCAATCAAATTTTATGGCAAAAACAGTGAAGGCATGTTCTTATGTAATAAAAATGTAGACACATTATTCTATTGGTCAAAAGATTCATAATATTATTTTAAAATTAACATAAGAAAGGTGATGATTCATAGAAAACCCAAAAGAACAAAGTTGTATATCTCATACATACCTTTCCAATGGTAGGAGCATCCAAACCTATGTTTTGGATCAATAGTTATAGAAAAAAAGTAAAGGCATGTTTACATGTAATAAAAGTGTGTGCATGTTTTGATAACACATGCACATTTTGATAACGTGTGTGCAATTTTAATGTGTGCGCGTTCCTACAAATAAAAAAATTCTAGGACAACATCTCTTCATCTATGTGGTGTATGAGTTGTTGCATTGGTTTTAGGTTCGGATTGACAAACCTCTTAGTTTATACTCCATAAATCAAAACACATCCATTTCTTCAGCTCCCTATTTTTCAGCGACAATTCTACATATGCTCTAGGTGTTCATTTCGAATGAAACTGCACACACTTATAGAGCTCTGTGTGCAAATTATATATATATATATTGTTTTCTTTTCTATTTTCTATTTATCCTTATTTGCACATATGCCAAATTTTTAAAATACACATGCCATTTATTTCTCCTATAAATTTTGATTAGCTCAACTATTTTGAAAACAAAAAAGAACTCGCACAAGTACAAACAAAGAACTATGCACTAAAAGAAAAAAATAGTTTATTGATTGTGTTAACACCCTCTTAGCGAGGCCTAATGCTCGACCTTGTCATTTTAGGGATTCATTGTTTTCCTTAATTTTTAAAAGATATCAATTTGGAAAATTTTGGAAAAATAACAGTGAACTACAACAACATGTTACCTACAACTCTGCATAATTTTTCAAAAAATTGGACAATTTACATACCAAGGCCAGGGCCTAATGCGAACATATGCATTATGTAATTTTAAAAAAATAACATACCAATATTAGAACACATACCATTTTTGGGGAGTTATACCTATTTTCCATAAATAAAAGTTATTTATTCTGAAAGGTTATGTGATTGGTTACATTTCATCTTTTTGTGCCATATTCTAAAAATATGTGTAGGTACATGTTAACGCTTAAATATCACACACATGCGACATTTTTGCAATTCACACAGTAAGGGGTCATAGACATATAGCATGCAGCCCACTAAAGACATCCCCATTAAGATCTAAGAAGCAGTGTGAGTCCATAAATTATAAAGAACATTCAAAATACAAAGTTGCGGGACCAAAATTGTATTAATATGTGCTGCTGTGAATGTTACCAGTTATGTGCCCGTGTATAACATGCCCAGATTTCCCTTCGATATCCACATGACTATCAAAACGACGGGATCTCAATCACCAAATACGCATTTAAGGCTCATGAAGGCCCCTCGCAAACACAAATTCGAACTTGTATTCTCAACATGATGGATGGGAATTCAATATCCCCCGTTATTTACTTTGAAGCTATCTCATGAGGTGATGGGTTTCACACTTGGATCTAGTTGATTATTGGCCACCTCTTGGCCTATAAAAGGAATCCATGGGCAAGTATATTGTAAGAGAAATTTAGAGCAAGGTTATGCTACTAGAATTCTATTGGAGCTTGTTCATAGCCCGTCTCTTCCACACCTATTAGCATTCTCTAAGATCCCTAAGTTCCTCCCTCCTCCAAGGAGAAAGTGTTTCTCCCATTTTTACTTCAATCTTTGTATCATCTAGTGTGGAAAAAATATTCCTCCCTAAGGAATTTTGTTAGCTTCTCTTTAAATATTGCACCTCCTGGGTGACACTACATGTATTTACATCAGGGATGGTGAAACAACAAACGATTATGTAATTGTATATTTCACCTTCCCTAGATAACTGAAATTGTCCAACAGTCTTGAAATTTTGTTTGGTCATTTCCTTTTCTGCTACGCAACCTTAAAAATACCATAAATACCATTCAACAATGGTGATTGTTTTGAATATTTGATTACAGTTTCGTGTTTCTTTTCCAACTTTAGGTGAATGAAGGATACCAGAACTTCTTCTTTTGATTTCAGCAACAAATTTCAATTGATGAACCACCCTTTTATTTATTCAAAAAGATATTAAGAAATGGTGGTAGAGGCATTCACATGATAAAGCCATCCCATTCCACGTTTATTGATCCTTTAAATGACAATTACACAATGCAAACTTTGATTCCAATTATTGAATCGAAAATGGAGGCATTTTGTCAACGTTCTTCCACCCTCTAAAATTTCAAATTAAGATTGCTCTTCAACAATTTAAAATGTCTCTAGTTTGTTTTCCCAAATTCTATATGCATTTTCCCATTCCATTAATATATAGAATTTATTATTTGCATAGACAATTATTGCTTGTTCTCCTTCCTGCAGACTTATAATGATATTAGGTTTACATAGAAAAAAGGATCCTTTCCCTGTAGAGTTAACCTGAACTACTATTGCTCATGCTTAGTACCCATTTCTTAGACAAATGTCACTTGTCTGAACACTTGAAAGAACATAAATAGTCTACGATTATTCTTTTGTATTAATTTTTCAAATTTTCTTATTTATGCCAAATTGCAGTACAAGAAGTTGTTACTTTTTTTAGCATAGAATTTTGTGTGTGTTCAACAGTTACTTGTTGTTGTTCTTATGGTGTGTGTTAAATTCAAGATAGATTGCTTCTCTACACACTATAATAATGTATCAACATATAGTATGGACATAATTGTATAAATTATTTTCTTAGAACTAGTGGAAAAATGTGTGTCTACATGTTTCATATGTCTGCAATCCTTTTTTTAAAAGTAGATGTGTAGCAATTAAAACTATTTGTTTCAAATTTGAGGCACTCAATCCAATAAATGAACAACAAAGAAACTAATGATTTCCATGTTCTAATAAAAGAGATAGTAAATTGTTGCAAATTAGAGCTCATGGTATAAATGTAAATTCTATAGAATGTTCAAGATATGATTCCCTTAAAATATCACTCTCTAAATAGTTGACAAATTGAAATGTTCAAAATACATGAAACAAGACAACAACAGAAACAAAAAAAAATGCCCAAAGCAAATGGTGCTTGTTCTTGATGATTCATAGGATTCTAGCACTGTCTATGTTAAAAATATAATGATTTTGCACATATTTTCTATAACTTTTCTATATTGTTGAACTATGCTAAAATATGGAACACTCGAAGTTAAAATGCATTTTCACCACCTTTTCAATTCCTTTCCATTGAATGTAAATTTCCAATGATTCAAAATGCATCACTATTGTGCATTTTTTTAGCACAAAACGATAACTACATATGAACACAATTTGGATTGCAAATTGGAGAGAGATGACGACCTCATCGAATGCACACTTCATGGCACACAGTTGAAAGAGTGCTTCTCTACTGTTGCAAATGTCTCCTATGAATAGTATTAAAACAATGTTTCATCAACAATTTTCAACCTGCACAAACTCTGTTGTCAAGGACATTTTACTTTGGCATTGAACAATAGATTCATTCACATTAAAAAAATTTGAAAACCGGGTATCAAAGCACATGCCCTGTTTCTCTAGTTTTTTTTCTAGGTGGTTGAACTTTGCTTCCCTTGCATTTGGCAATGTATAAATACGCATTTCTACAATCCATCCTTTTTATGCAATTGAAAACTTTCCTTGGCATTGCAATTCCTATGTGTTAGGATCAATTATAATCCTCCCTTGACCAACATAGTCTAAATGCCATTTCCTAGCTTAGGAGTTTGTTGTCACTTCATAGTGCCACGGGGAACTCATATGGGACCCACCTACCACTTGATGTGCTAGTTTGCATGATTTTAGGAGATCCATAGGCCTTTCCCTATAATTTAGAAGCCCACACTGAGTCATGGGAGTCCCATCATCAGTTCACCCTGGTCTATGTTGAGTTATCCTCAAATGGGCATCCGTTAGTTCATCTCCAGTTAGTCTAGCCCCACATTTTCCTAATTTTAGGAGGTAGGCATCATTTCCTACATACCTTGTTCAGTTAACTGACTGAGAACTAATTTTGTTGTCCTGAGTTGCATTAGTGAGCTCCCGGTGGTGATTTTCCCACATTGAGTTAGCACTAGAGTTAGTCTAAGTTGGTGAATTCAAATCCTATATATTGTATTTAAATTATTCCTATTGTATAATCATTATATTACATAGAGGTTAACGAATATTGATGTAATGTTATGCTGACCAATTGCTGTCTCTTGGTTGCTCAATTTCACCATGAATGTTTGATCAGTGTACATTGAATTGCTTCTTTCTCCTTCAACCTTCGTTCACACTAAATTCATTTAAGCCTGAGGATCCTAAGCTTTTCTAAATTAAACATGGTATCGGAGCAGGGAATTAGATCAAATTCAGTCCTGGGAAACTTCCATTGATGCACTAGAAGCAATTGGGTTCCACATAATTCCTGGTATTCTTGCCTTACTCCCTCTGGATTTTGTCCAGAGAAGTCTATCTAGGTGTGATGCACCCAAAGAAGGTGCACATGACAAAGTGGAGAGTGATTGAATTGGTTTGACTTCAAATTGAAGTGTTTTTGTAGGTAAATTGAAGAACTCTGAATAAGTGTGTTGCTCCTTGAAGTTGCAAGATGGAGAATTCAGCAACCTTGACACCCAGAATCCTCACATCCTTCAACTATTTTGATTGGAGGGATGATATGCAGATAGTGTTGCACCAAAAACGTTTGTACATGGTTACCATGGGTAGGGAGGTCGAATCCCAGTAGCCTCTTGAGATGTTGAAGTATCTGAACAAACTGGTTGAATCATTTGGCTTCATGTGCATACATATCTCCAGGAGTTACTCTTCCATCTTGATGGATTGAAAACTCCAAAGGAATTATGGGAGAATCTTGGAACCTTGTTTGGAAAGTAGGATGATCTAAGAGGCCATATTTTGGAGAATGAATTGATTGATCTGTATCCTAGAAAATTTGAAACCATCCAACAATTATTCTCAAAATACAAATCCCTCATCATGCAGTGCAAGTAGTGTGGGATTTATAAGAAGGATGAGCAATTGGTGCTCTCAATTCTGAGCAAACTTGGCTCAGAATTCTTAGTGTTTGTATCCACCTTTCACTCCCAAAGATTGAAAAATATGAATTGGTGAATGGCATCCCTTGATTCCTTCACATAATCTCTTATTCATAAACAAGATAAGTTGATACATATGGGAGCTCTCAAATCCTCCAATAATTAGACTCTCTTAGCTAAGGAGACTAAGAATGTGCAAGAAAAGGGGAAGCAGAAAGGAAAAGAGAATCAAAACACTGATTTCAATCCTAAGGATAAGCATAATCATTCAGAAGGAGACTCGGGTTCCAAGGACGACAAGCACAAGAAGTTTGACAATGCCAAGTGCTCTTAATGCAATAGAGGGAATCATCCAGAGAATCTATGTTTGAAGAAAACCATAGACCAGATGTCTAGACTTCTTAAGCAGAACAATATTTCCCTTCTTGAAGGTACAAAGAAGTCTGTTGTTGGAAACAAGACTAAATATCATGAGAGATTCCATGCTCTGAAGGCTGGCTTTTCTTAGTCACAAGGTTTTCTCATAGATTTTGGAGCCTCCAACCACATGGTTTCCTCCAAATAACTATTCTCTTTTCTAGATCTCTTTGGAGGACCAAGCATCCACATGGGAGATTACTCACAAATCCTAGATTTTAGGAAAAGTTCCATAAAATTTGAGCATGGATTATTCAAGAATGTCCTCTATGTGCCATCCCTAGCAACAAATATGTTGTATATATACCAGATGACCCATACTGGCTCACCCAAGCAAGTCACATTTGATATTGACTTAGTGGAAATCTTTGAAATTTCTACTAGGAATTTGATAGCGAAAGGAGGTACAAATAATGCCTTCAAGGCATATGATTTTTCTCAATTTCTTCTTAACTCATATCCAACTACCTTATTGACTCATGTTAATGATATAAGTAGGATTTTCCATGAAATATTTGGCCATCTGAAGTTCAAATATCTCCAACAAATACACAATGAAGAGATGGTTGAGGGATTTCCTCTCATCAAGTCCTCTGAAGGTGCCTATAAGGGTTGCTTGGTAGGTAAGAAACCAGAGCGAAGGTATGAGGTTGGGAAGGAAAGAAGATTTTCCTTTGCACTTGATCTAGTTCAAAGTGATATCTCTGGACCAATGCCCACAACATCTATGAATGGATACATATACTTTCTGACCTTCATTCATGACTACTCAAGGTATTGTTGGGTCTACTTCCTTAAGGAGAAGTTTGAGGGGTTTGAAAATTTTAAAATTTTCAAAATCCTTAGCCGAGAACACTCTAGATCAAATAATGGAGGAGATTAAATCAAAATATAATTCCAGAAGTTGTGTGCTTCAACAGGTATTGAAATGCAACACTCAATTCCATACACACCAGATCAAAGTGGTGTAGCTGAGAGAAAAAATAGATATTTAAAAGAGATGGCTACATGCCTTCTTGAAGCAAGAAATCTTCCACCATATCTGTGGGATGAAGCAGTAAACTGTGCTTCATACATCCAGGACAGAGTGCATCCCAAGTCCATGATTGTAAAGAATTTATGGGACATAAGCCCAATGTCTCACATCAGAGGGTTTTTGGCTCCAAAGCATGGACCATAAGTTTTACTGAATCCAAAGTAGCGAATGTATACTGCTGGGATATGTAGATGATGCAAAGGCGTACAAACTAATGGAGATCGAAACAAAAAATTTCTTCATAGAGTGTAGTGTTTAATTCGAAGAATATTAGGTGCATGATCTACAACCAACTAAAGAAGAAGAAGGTATAATTACTCAACCAAATCCATTTGCAGATGATGATCTCTTAACTAATATTTCAGATTCAGAGTCCAAAGATGAGGATCAAGATGATCATGATCTTGATATTGAGAATGAACCTCAAGTATATCTAGATCCAACACTTTCTCCCAATCAAAATCCTAAATGGGCCCAAAAGCTCATTGAAGCTGTTGGGAATAGTGTCGAGGATCCAGATGATAGAAAAAGAACAATATCTTAATATCAGGATGAAAACCTTGCACTCTGCCATACAGATCCACTTCTCCCAGAGAAGTGCTTCATGATGATGGGGTCATATCCACAGTCCTACAAGGAGGCTTGTCATGATCCAAAATGGTAGGAATCCATGGATGATGAGTTTTATTCTCTACAAGACAACCAAACTTGGAAGCTTGTCTCCTTACCTCCTAGGAGAAAGCTAGTTTAGTGCAAATGGATCTACAGGACCAAGCTAGAAGTTGATGAAACCACTTCCAAGTAAAAGTCTCGATTAGTGGTGGTAATCAGAATTCCATGGGATGGACTACAATGAGACATTCATTCTTGTTGCAAGAATAAATTCCATAAGGTTAGTTTTGGCCATTGCAGCTTTGAAGAGGTGGGAGGTACATCACATGGATGTGAAGAGTTCCTTCCTCCATGGTGACCTAGAAGAGGAGATCTATATCATACAACATGAGGGGTACACTAAAGATTCATCATTGGTTTGAAAACTAAGAAAATATCTATATGGGATCAAGCAAGCCCCAAGGGCTTGGTATGCCAAGATGGATGCCTTCCTATTGTCACATAAATTCGAGAGGTATAATTCTGACTGCAATATCTACTTGCAGCAGAAGGGAGGGTTATTACTATTGATTGTTCTATATTTGGATGACTTGCTCATTACTAGTGGCTCAATTGATGGATTGGGGGATATCAAGTCAACTTTGAGCAAGGCATTATCCATGACTAATCTCGGGCTGCTAAGGCAATTTATTGGCCTTGAAGTGAATACAAAATATTTTGGGGTAATTAATACACAGTCAAGATAAATAAGATATTTTCTCAAAATATTCCACATGACTGATTGTAAAGAATCACCCTTCCCCTTATTATCTGGAATCAAATTAGAAGAAGGTGGTTCCACACCATTGGTTGATAGTACACTCTATAAGAAACTCATTGGTAGCCTATTGCAACTCACCCATTTGAGACCATATTTATCTTATGTTGTGAGTGATGTTCACAGATTAATGCAGGAGCCACATGAGTTGCATTGGAAAACAACAAAGTGCATCTTGCATTATGTGCAAGGTACAAGGGAGTTTGGGATCCACTATTCTGTTGGTGCACAAGTAGATCTGATTGGTTTTACTGATTCAAACTGGGATGGTGATAGTACTGACAGGAAATATACATGAGGATTTGTGTTCATGTTAGGATCTGGACCCATCTGTTGGTCAAGAAAGAAGCAAGCATCTCTTGCTCTCTCTTCAAATGAAGCAGAGTATAGGGGGGATGTGAATGCAGGTATTCAAGCATTTTGGCTACATGGGATTCTGACAGAGTTTGGAATTCACACTTCTACTTCAATAGATCTCTTCTGTTATAATCAAAGTGCAATCAAGATATCCAATGATCCAATATAGAAGCAGCAGACCAAGCACATTGAAATCCACATGCACTACATCCGGGAACTAGTGCATAGTAAGGCTATCATTCTACGTTACTACCCTACATAGGAGAAGATTGAAGATATATTCACCAAATATTTCATTGAAAAGAGATTTTTCTATCTCATATCTCTTCTTGGTGTGAAGTTTTGATTCAGTATTGTTCCTGGTATTCCTGCTCATTTTGAGGGAGGGGAGTCCCCGTGAGGTTTTCCCCATTTCTTTGATTTATTGAGTAGTTATTTTTTGCATTAGATTGTATGGGTGATATTTGTTCTTAGTTTTTAGGGCCCAGGTTTTCTAAGTTTGGATTAAAGGGGGTGTTAGGATTAATTATAATCCTCCCTTGACCACCATAGTGCAAATGTCATTTCCTATCTTAGGAGTCCATTGCCACTTCACCAGTTCCACGGGGAACTCATCTGGGGCCCACCTACCACTTGATGGTCCAGTTTACATGAGTTTAGGAGCTCTAGAGGCCAATCCCTATAATTTAAGATCCCACACTAAGTCACTAGAGTCCCATCATCAGTTCACCCTAAATTGTGTTAAGTTATCCTCAGATGGTCATTAGTTAGTTCATATCCAGTTAGTCTAGCACCATATTTGCTTAATTTTAGGAGGTATGCTCCTTTTCCTACCTACCTTGTTCACTTAACTGACTGAAAACTGGTTTAGTTGTCCTGATTTGCATTAGTGAGCTCCCAATGGTGATTTTCCCAAGTTGGTCAATTTGAATCCTACCTAATGTATTCAAATTCTTCCTATTGTATCATCATTGTATTACATAGAGGTTAATTAATATTGATGTAATGTTATGCTCACTAATTTTTGTCTCTTCGTTGTTCAATTTCACCATGAATGTTTGATCAGTGTACATTGAATTTCTTCTTTCTCCTTCAACCTTCTTTCACAGTGAATTCATTCAGGCCCGAGGATCCTAAGCTTTGCAAAATTGATCACTATGTTGTTTTCTAGGATAAAAAACTGAGAAAAATAAAAAATAAACTTCAGCTAGACCATCCACTCATGCATACATATGTTTCTGCATGTCCGGTTTGCTTCGAAAAGAGTACAAAATACAAAAATACATACTTTTTTCATGGTAAAAAACTCTACATTGCAAACTGGAAACAAGTTGTCGATCTACTATAAATTTACCCTTGTCATATTGCAGCTCAACAGGTCTCTATTTTAGCTATTTGATTCCAAAGCACACATTGCCATATTTTTTCTCCTTTTTGAAATTCCTGTCAATTTTTATTTGCCTTGATTTGTTACCGAAACTTGTTCACAACTACTTCAAATTCAAAAGAAAATAGACTTTTTTTTTCAATTGTCTTATGTCTTTTGCACACAATAGTTTCAGTTTATTTACTACACCATTGATTTCCAACATAGCTATCCAGAAGAACTCCTGGAATTTCCCATACAAATGTTGAAGGTTTTTCCACAAAAAAACTAGCCAAGCTCTTGATTTTGAGTCGTGTAATCATTCTAGGAAAAAATTCACAATTTTCTTCCATGGCCAAAAAACTCTCTAGCCAAAATTGGAAATGGGTTATTGATCAAATATAAATTCATCGACGTACTGGATTTCTTTTGTTTCCTCAAGTGTTTGTCAATTTTATTTGTATATTTTTATTGTCGACATCTGTTTACAATTAGATCAACTTGAAAATAAAGTCTCAACTCGCTAATCTAAAATAGCTACATCAAGAATTTCCCAAACTCATAATGAATCTGTAAGAATTTGTATCTTCTCCTACCATCTCAAGGAAGTTGAAAAACAATAAAAAATAACTTGCATACAAACTTCATGTAGTGTTGGCACATTTAATTGAATGCAAACTAGTATACTAGGCTAGAAAATTCTCTTTGTTGTAGTTGCATGGGATGATTCTTTGATTGATAAGAAGTTCAGATTAAAAAAACATAAAATTGATATAAAATATCTAGATAAAAAAGGTGTCATTTATTTGTCTTCAAAATTTATTGGGTTGCATTCTACATGCATTCTAGTATGGCTAAATTAAGTGAAATTTCTCTGGAAAATTCAGTATCATATTTGTTGTTGAAGTTCACTATTTGCAAATTCTACCTTCTATTAATTGTTGGTGCTTTTTGACAAATCAAACACAACTAAAATTGTATTAGAAA
>LPNX010459635.1:50628-62419 GCA_001517045.1 Pseudotsuga menziesii | reverse complement strand
TATATATATATATATATATATTAACAAAGTAAAACAGATGAAGCTCTCAGGCTTGCTTTCTTATTAAACAAGGATGAAAATCATTATATTTATAGCTTGTCATACAAGCAATAGATCCCTACAAAAATGGATCTGATAACAATAAATAAGGGAAGCGTAGATTCAGTTGCAGTTGTTTCTATTTTATTCTGGCAGCTGTTTCTATTTTATTATGTTTCTATTTTATTCATTTCTAAATTAATATCTAACACTTCCCTTTAATAGATAAATGGATTTTCTACCACACCTAACTTTTTCCTTCATTCTTCAAAGTTCTTCTTTCCAAGAGGCTTGGTAAAGATGACAGCCACATTATCAGTGACATTACAATAGATCAAGTCAATTTCATTTGATTGTATCTTTTCTCTTACAAATGATGCTGAATTTCAATATGCTTGGTTCTGGCATGATAAATTGGGTTGTGTGCCAATTTAATAGAGCTCTGATTGCCACATTTGAGAACAGTTGGCTTCATTTTCTTGTGGCCAATATATTCAATAATTCTCCTTTACTAAATAGCTTCACAAGTAGAATTGCATAGAGCTTTGTATTCAGCTTCTGTTGATGATAGAGAAACTGTTGGTTGTTTCTTACTACTCCAAGACATGACCCCCATACCTATGTTGAATGCATATCCTAAGGTTGATTTCCTATCATCGGGATTTCTAGCCCAATCTAAAGCAGAGTAACCTGTCAACTCAACATCACAATCATCAGTATACATAATACCAAAATTAATAGTTCCTTTTAGATATCGAAGGAATTTATTTGCAACCATCCAATGGCTTTCAAGTGGTTTAGCCATGAACTGCCTAAGGATGCTAACAGAATAGGCTATGTCTATTCTGGTAGTGGTAACATAGTTTAAAAGTCCCACCAACTGGCGATATAGAATACCATTTTCTTCTTTGATTTCATCAACACTAGATAACTTAACATTTTGTTCTAAAGGTGTTGACACTGACTTGCTTTCAATCATATTGAATCTTTCCATAATCTCCCTTGTGTATTTACTTTGAGTGATCATTGTTTTACTACCTTCTCTCCATATTTCTAGACCTAAACAATAATGTATTTCACCAAGATCCTTCATTTCAAATGTCTGTGCTAACTGAATTTTAATATCTTCAATCAAGTGAGAAGCAGTGCCTGTTATAATCGAATCATCAACATATAAGGATACCATAGCAACATTCCCATTTTCATCCTTTTTGACATACAGATTAGGATCATTTTTTCTTTTCACAAAACCTTTCTAAGCAAAGAATGAATCAATTTTAATAGACCAAGATCTAGGTGCTTGTTTCAAACCATATAAATATTTCTTAAGCATACAGACAAGATCCTCTTTTCCTTTCTTTATAAATCCTTTAGGCTGAACCAAATAAACTTCTTCTTTTAAATCACCATTCAAAAATGCAGATTTAACTACTAACTAATGTACTTTCCAATTGTATTTTATAGCTAATGCAATTATGATTCTAATTGTATTTAACATTAGCTACAGGTGCAAAAGTGTCTTCATAATCAATTCCTTCCTTTTGTGAATACCCTTTTGCAACTAATTTGGCCTTATATTTGTCAACACTTCCATCTGCATTAAATCTGGTTTTATATAGCCATTCACATCCTATTTGAAGTTTGTTTTTAGGCAATTCTATTTATTCCCAAGTCTCATTCTTCATTATTGACTCATATTCTTCATTCATTGTCGTATTCCATTCCTTATGTTTTTTGGCTTGTTCATAAGAAATAGGTTCTACAACATTCATTACTTGTGTCACCAATGCATAATCTTTATACCTAGAGGGTACCTGAATTGTTCGTGATGACTTCCTTTTCAGTCCACAACTTTGTTCACTTTCACTTCTTCTTTTCTAAGGTGTAGGATCCCCTCTAAGAGGAGTGTTTGTAGTATCCATGTTGCTTTCACTTTGTTCTTGTACTTGTTCTTGTTCCCCATCTATAACAATTGTAACATGAACATCATTGTCATAAGGAGTATGCCAGACATCATATTTACTTATTTCATCATCTGTATTCTCATGAAAAATCACATCTCTGCTTGCTCTGAGCTTATGTGTACTAAGATCAAGCAGTTTGTATGCCTTATGATCATCACAATAGCCAAGGAATGTACACTTAACATATTTTGCATCAATTTTTCTTCACTCATCTTTGGGAATATGAGCAAACGCCTTGGAACCAAATACCCTTAATTGACCAACTTCAGGTTTATAGCCATAAAGGACTTCAAAAGGCATTTTTAGATCTAGAATCTTAGTTGGACTTCTATTTTTCAAATAAATAGCAGTGTTAATGGCTTCTGCCCAAAAACCATTAGAGATATTTTTACCTTTCAACATGCTGCGAGCACATTCCACTAATGTCTTGTTCTTCCTTTCAGCTACACCATTTTGCTGTGGTGTAGAAGACACTGTGAATTGTTGAACGATCCCATTGTTTTTGCAGTAGCTATCAAAAGATCCTAAGGTATTGTTGAGGCCTGGAAAATTGCAAGTAACAACAGCTAGGGATTCTCCCCAGTAAACGTTCCCAACTAGCCCGTTACTATTTAGTATGGGGAATTCGTCCGGTTTACGGTCCGGCTACCGTAGGTCAAGTAACAAAAATAAAGGGTTTTACCGGTTACGGCCTAGTCCACCGTGTATGTTTTTAGTTTTTTGTATTCAAGTATGAGATGCAAGTGCCTATCTAAAAATGCAAATTGATAGAGAATACGAGGAGCGGTCACAATGTGATGCGTAGGTTCTTACCTCTTGTCTTAACTCTCTCACATCTAAACCACACACAGTAAGAAAAAACTAAAACTAACTATGTAACCTATCCCTAGGGAGCAAGATTACTATTCATCAATGAGTAATGTATTTTGTGCATGCATTAAGAAAATTCACATATAGCTATTACTTATTTCAAAACATATGAACATTTATAGATATATGAACAACCAAATAGCTAATTGTTTATGAACAACATTCATTACTCACAGTGGAAATTTCATAGAATAAACTAGAGCGCATTGATAACAAGAACATAGGTTCAAAGAGTTAGAATGATCTCACAGTTAATGGATAACAGCTGAAAACAAAATAGTTCACATTCAACAAATCCATTGCACAGCATTTGAAACCTTCCACAAAGCTTTCTCCAATAGGAAACTTGTAATTTCTTTATGCAAAAGGAAATAGTTCTTCTTACATCATACTCTCACAAATCTATCTAGGAAAAATTCCTTTACTCTATCTAACTCTCCTATACTTATACAAAACAAAAAAACCTCTTAGGCTGCCCCTCGATGACCTTTGGGCTCCCCCCCCAACTGTTCATTCTCACAAATTTGTCTTTTAGTGAGTGCTCATGATTCATACAATACGTTACATTTCAGATTTAGATTTTAAGAGCACTTTATAAAAAGGGACTAGCTTGGTAACAAATGAACTTTTCCCAAGCCTGGGCCTCTGTTGTTCCTGATCCATTTGAGATCTCAGACCTTCACTTTATCCTTCCTTTTTCTATCTCACTTTTTTATGCTTCAGCCTCTTCTTTCCTTACTGCCTCCTTTCTATTTTGACTTTTATATATATCTTGCTTGCAATAGTCACCCTGTTATGAATATAGCAGATCTTAGATCACTTAGCGTTTGACAAAGTAACACAGACTATATTAAAACATACATCTTGTAAAGTGAACTATCAAAAATATTAATGCATGAAACAAAAATGATAATACAAGAAAATCCCGCAAGTTCGTATCTTGAACTCCACTAAATCCGCTATCCAAACTAAAATTACAAGCCGACTCTCAATCTCATTCCAAGCTGGATCTGGACCAAATCAAAATCCTCCAATGAAAGCATGAATCATGACAAAGTAACCGCCATCAAAAAACAGAGTAAAAGCACACAAGAAAGGCGGGAAAACCTTCACCGACAGGAAAATTGCTAAGCATCGGACGAAAACAAAGCTCGCATCGGAGATCGAAACCACTACAGTATTGGATGATTAGATCCCTAAGGAGCCGCAACGGCAGGCGACGGACAAACTATGGGATCCATGGAAAAATAGAACATCGACGATCGGAGGCTCAGAAGACTAACCCATATTGCGTCGGCATATGAACCAACTAACCATCGGAGAGATAGCGTACCACACAGTCGCAACGGCGGGAAACAATCAGCCTACGTCTTCCGCAATCCAATGAAAACGTCGACGATCAAAAACGTTAATAACTACGGCTCGATGAGTTTAACACTAAGCATCTCCACAGTATCGATGAGATAAACAACAAAGCCTCCGAAACGGTGGCATCACTCAAGACTAGAACTCCGAAACTTAGCCAAAACATTCCAATAGCGAAAACAAAATATCATCGCAAAGCAAACAGTTTGAACCAATAAAACCACATAATCGATGAAAGAAACCTAATCATCGGCCCATTCTTTATCTGTCCTCCGAAACAGCGGTGATATAGAGGACTAAAGTTTCAATTCAAACTTCTGATAGCAGTGAAGGGAATCATTCAAATCAAAGGATATCATTTTCAAATCAACTTTAAACTCTACAGTCCAAAGCATTGGCAGACAAAAACAGTTTTCCAAAAAACACGAAAACAGTTGACCTCACTTCAACTTCAAACAATCCAAAATTCCAGCAGAGGGAAAACGAAAAGAGATTTCAGCAATCCAAACAATCCTAGGAAAAATGAACTTAAAAGGAGGGTCCAAAATTTTAAAAATTTGGGAAAACAGTTGCAGCTGCCACAATTGGCGACTACCTAGTGAACCCAAATCTATGGAAAACTTCTTCTTTGAGTAACAGACTATTTTGACAATAAATACTAGCATGCTGAATTCTTCTAGATGTCTGGATTTCTCAAATGGAAAATGTATGTACTTTTAATCATTGATGATAGTCCAATTTAGGAAAATGGAAACCAAGATTTAAAAGTCAAGATAACTCTTTTGAGGCCAGGAATATGAGTTTCATTTTTTTACCTCTGTCTTCAGGTAGCTTCCAGCTTGGACACCATAGGATTGTAACATATGGTAAACAAAAATATTCATTTGTTCCGCATTCCTATGCCATTTTGCACTTTTTGTGCTTTTGGACTTTTGTCCTTTCTTTTGAGTCCTCCTACATGCCTTTCTTTCTGAATTTTTTTTTTATTCAGGCTCCTCTATCCATAGTGTCATTTTGTGTGAGAGATGTATTTAATTTTCAGCTCACGGACGGAGAATAACTTTGGCAATTTTGTACTTATATGATTCAGTACTTTGTTTTGATACATATTGTTTTCTTAAGAAATTTTTTTGACTCTTCTTTGCCTTTTGTCTCTCAATTCTTGGCATGGGATCATTTATATATAACATACCATTTACCTTGCTTCCTTTCCATGGGTCTTTTGTTGTCACCCCCTAATACATTTTTTAAATGTGAGATGGATGGAGCCTCGAAATAGTATTCCAAACCTTTTTTATCCTGAGTTATTTTACAAGGATTAAGTAGGACTTCAATGTGTTCATAACCATTTAGGAAAACTGTTGAACTAGAAGAAATTCTTTCAAATAAAACAATAGTACACAGTCTTATAATCAAGGATTTTAGTTAATCCAGAATTTTGATGCTTTCCATGCAACCAAAAATTTGCTTATTTTATTGAAATCAATCAAAATCCAAACTAAAAAACAAACAGAAATAAAATAAATAAAAAATAAGAAACCAAAAAAATCTATTTATGTGCGAGAAATAAAAACCAAGAAAATAAAGTTTGAGAACTAACCACTAATTGGTCAGTTCTCTACCCACCCCTGTAAATATGGCAGCGTGTAAGTTGAGGGGCTAGGCTTGACTACAATTTGAAAAAGGCCTACCCATTATCAAAAACTACATCTACTACTTTACAATCAATCTCATCAACCCATGAAAATCGAAGGAGATCGGGCTGGGTGTCTGGTGTACTGCTAGCTTCTTTTGCTTGGTAGTTTCTCAGTTCTAGCTCAATTAGATAATTTCCCAATACAGAATTCACTGGTTCATTATTTTCTTCCAATTGAGTAACATTGTGTTTCATGTGGGTCTCTCTTAATATCTTTATCTAGTTTGGACTTCCCTTATGAGGCAACCACAGATGTGACCAATCTGATGCGAAATACCCATTTAGCCTTGTTAACCAGTCTCGATTCAAAACAAGTCCATAAACATCAGGTATGTCTTCTACCACAATATCAATGTACTGACATGTCTTTTCATTGGTAGATAAACGAATCAAAACATCTTCCATTTCCGCGACTACCTTCACATTGGTCCTGTCTAGCTGAGTAACCTGTCAAGTAGTGGGTTTCGGTTGTCCATTGATCTTTTTGCAGACTGAAAGTGGCATAACATTGACTACTGACCCTGAGTATACTAAAAAATTGTGCACCTTATGGTTTAAAATCTCAAAAGTCAAGAGGAATGGTGGGGTTTTAAACCTAGTCTTACCTCCCACACTTGCTTCAACAATCTCTTCTATAGGTTGGTTGTTAGTGGGAAGCTCCTCCTCTGGTACTTCAAGTGCTTTTAGCAATTCGTACCCCATCTCAGGTTCTTTAATATTTTCCTTGACATTATCAGCTTCGTCTTCAATAGGCCTAACAGGCATGTTGACTTGTTTTGGATCTTGACTGATAATGGTAAATTCAGGTATTTTATCATCTCTGTTGTTCTTCTGAATTTTCTTACATTCTCTTGAAGTCTCTTAATTTTCAGGAGTATGGAATTGTCTTTATTTAACAAACCTTGACTTCTTTTTATCGACTTCTTGTTATCACATTTGTTTCTGATGTTTCTTCCTATTTCAGTGAACCTTCCTATGCTGTATCAAAAAGTGAGACACAGTCCCATAAAAATAGAGCATCATCCTCTCGTTTTTCTGTGGATTTATTACCCTTTTCTTCCTCGTCATGAACTTATGTTAGTTTAGAGTCCAATAGTTGATTCATTACTAATGTCATTGAATTGATCCATTGAGGGCAATTTTTTTCAGAATGAGGTTGCTGATGAAAGGTGCAAAAATTATCCATACCCACCTCAGTTAAATTCATTGATGCAGGACTGTGTGGAGGAGGTTTAGATTGATTGTTGTCCTCTCTCCTTTCATAGTAAGGCTTGCATGCTTTATGAGACTCCTTTTATTTTCCCAAATCTATCACTCTATTAGATAGTTTCTGCATCATTTTCAACATTCCTTCAAAAAAAAATTCCCCCGACTGCTGAGGATAATCTTCTATGCTCTCTTTTTCAGCTTCTACTCTCTCAGCTTCTTCATAAGTTTCTAACAACGTAGGTTTGACTTGCATCTTAGCAAACATGGCCAAGTCAGGCCCTAGAGCTGAAGTATATTATTCGATTAGAACTTTATCAAAAGTCTTATCAGTTGTAGAATTGTTTTTAAGATAAGCAGCAAACCTTTGGGTTAAACTATGCACGTTCTCTTTTCTTTCTTTCTTCAAAGCGCATAACCCTTTTATTAGAGCTGCATGAGTTTTCTGGGCTGCATATTTACTTCTGAATATCCTTTCAAATGTGTCCCAGTCTGGGATTGAGTTTGCAGGTAGAGCAAAATACCATGAGGTTGTTGCTCCTTTCAGGGTATGTGGAAACAATCTGCAGACTACATCTTCATGTTGTCCAGCCCTTAGTCCTTATATAGCCAAGTAAAAGCTTTGCAAATGATCATATACCAAAATATTTTCGCTTGGGTCAAACTTAGGCAACATTTTCTCAAAATCCTGAGGTAAGTCATGCAAAGGGGGTGCCAGGTTTAAAGGTGACCTAGCCCTCCAAGCAGGTGGTGGATTCGATGGGTTGGGTGGCTCATTTGCATTCACGTTTTCCATGAGTATGGGTGGAGAATGAGGTGGTGAGTGAACAGGGTATGAACAGGTGAACCGTAAGGTGTATCTAGGCCCACTTGATTCAAAGGTTGAACAACTTCCTGTAAGGCTGTTTCTACCAATTCTTCAAAATCTCCAACCAACACTACGTCTTCCACTATAGGGCGGTCTTTCTTCCAATATTCTCTTCTGGGTAAGACAGGAATAATTGGTAATCCTCCAATCTTCTTCACATATGCCCTAGTATATCTTCTCAGATCATTAACTACTTCGTTATCGACAAAATATAGATGCTCTTTACCCTTCTCTTTAGGAATTGTATTGGGAAACAAACTACTTTCAGAACTATCACCAGTGGAATAATCTCGAGAAAATGGGTTTCCTCAGCCAACCATGCACTGGCAGCCCTCCTTCTAGTGCCAAAAACTGTTGAGGCCTAGAAAATCGCAGGTAACAACAGTTAGGGATTCTCCCCAGTAAACGTTCCCAATTAGCCCGTTACTGTTTGGTATGGGGAATCTGTCTAGTTTACGTTCCAGTTACCGTAGGTCAAGTAACAAAAATAAAGGGTTTTACCAGTTACGGCCCGGTCCATTGTGTATGCTTTTAGTTTTTTGTATTTAAGTGTGAGATGCAAGTGCCTATCTAAAAATGCAGATTGATAGAGAATACAAGGAGCAGTCACAATGTGATGCGCAGGTTCTTACCTCTCGTCTTAACTCTCTCGCATCTAAACCACACACAGCAAGAAAAAAATAAAACTAACTATCTAACCTATCCCTAGGGAGAAACATTATTATTCATCAATGAGTAATGTATTTTGTGCATGCATAAAGAAAATTCACAAATAGTTGTTACTTATTTCAAAACACATGAACATTTATAGATATATGAACAACCAAATAGCTAATTGTTTATGAACAACATTCATTACTCACAGTGGAAATTTCATAGAATAAACTAGAGCGCATTCATAACAAGAACATAGGTTCAAAGAGTTAGAACGATCTCACTGTTAATGGATAACAGCTGAAAATGAAATAGTTCACATTCAACAAATCCATTGCACGGCATTTGAAACCTTCCACAAAGCTTTCCCCAGCTGGAAACTTGTAATTTCTTTATGCAAAAGGAAATAGTTCTTCTTACATCATACTCTCACAAATCTATCTAGGAAAAATTCCTTTACTCTATCTAACTCTCCTATACTTATAATAAAAACAACAAAACCTCTTGGGCTACCCCTCGGTGACATTTGGGCTCCCCCCCCAACTATTCATTCTCACAAATTTGTCTTTTAGTTAGTGCTCATCATTCATACAATACGTTACATTTCAGATTTAGATTTTAAGAGCACTTTATAAAAAGGGACCAGCTTAGTAACAGATGAACTTTTCCCTAGCCTGGGCCTCTGTTGCTATTGATCCGTTTAAGATATCAGACCTTCACTTTATCCTTCCTTTTTCTATCTCACTTTTTTATGCTTCAGCCTCTTCTTTCCTTGCTGCCTCCCTTCTGTTTTGACTTTTAGATATATCTTGCTTGCAGTAGTCACCCTGTTATGAACATAGCAGATCTTAGATCACTTAGCGTTTGACAAAGTAACACAGACTGTATTAAAACATACATCTTGTAAAGTGAACTATCAAAAATATTAATGCACGAAATGAAAATGATAATACAAGAAAATCCTGCAAGTTCGTATCTTGAACTCCGCTAAATCTGTTGTCCAAACTAAAATTACAAGCCCAAAAACAGACTCTCAATCTCAGTCCAGGCCGCATCTAGACCAAATCGAAATCCTCCGATGAAAGCATGAATCATGACAAAGTAACCGCCATCAAAAAACAAAGTAAAAGCACACAAGAAAGGCGGGAAAATCTTCACCGATGGAAAAAATGCTAAGCATCGAACACAAACAAAGCTCGCATCAGAGATCAGAACCACTACAGTATTGAATGATTAGATCCCTAAGGAGCCGCAAGGGCGGGCGACGGACAAACTATGGGCTCCGTGGAAAAATAGAACATCGGCGATCGGAGGCTCGGAAGACTAACTCGTATTGCGTTGACATATGAACCAACTAACCGTCGGAGAGATAGCATACCACACAGTCGTAATGGCAGGAAACAATTAGCCTACGTCTGCCGCAATCCAATGAAAACGTCAGCGATCGAAAATGTTAATAACTACGGCTTGGTGAGTTTAACACTAAGCATCTCCACAATATCGGTGAGATAAACAACAAAGCCTCCAAAACGGCGGCATCACTCGAGACAAGAACTCCGACACGTAGCCAAAACATTCCAATAGAGAAAACAAAAGATCATCACAAAGCAAACAGTTTGAACCAATAAAACCATGTAATCGGTGAAAGAAAACTAATCATCGGCCCGTTCTTTATCTGTCCTCTGAAATGGTGGTGATATAGAGGAATAAAGTTTCGATTCAAATATCCGATAGCAATGAAGGGAATCATTCAGATCAAAGGATATCATTTTCAAATCAACTTTAAACTCTACAGTCCAAAGCATTGGCAGACAAAAACGGTTTTTTGAAAAGCACGAAAACAGTTGACCTCACTTCAACTTCAAACAATCCAAAATTACAGCAGAGGGAAAACAAAAAGAGATTTCAGCAATCCAAACAATCCTAGGAAAAATGAACTTAAAAGGAGGGTCCAAAATTTAAAAAATTTGGGAAAACAGTTGCAGCTGCAACAGGTATATTCCCCACCTTTATCAGATATGAGTATCTTGATGCATTTTTCTGTCTGCTTTTCCACCATGGTTTTAAATTCTTTAAAATATTTAAATACATCACTCTTTTTCCTTATAAAATAAACCCAATTAAATCTTGATTTGTCATCAACAAATATAATAAAATACCTTGTACCACCAAGTGATGTGGTTTGCATGGGTCCATGGACATCAGTATGTATTAATCAATTATACCTCTCTGTTTCTTCTCTTTATGCACTATAAATTGTTCCCTATGTTGCTTACCTAGTGCACAAGATTCACATTCTATATGCTCATTTTTCAAAATAGGAATACCTTCAACCATCAATTTCTTCTGAAGTAGAACTAATTCATTTTGATTAAGATGTCCATATCTGCGATGCCATAACTATTTAGTTGTTATTGTTGCAAATGCCAGTGCTTAATGATTGGACTTTGTTACGTCAAGCTTATACAGTCTTCCAATTCTTGTCCCTGTGGCCATGACATTATAATGATTCTGAATATCCTTCACAAGACAGTGAGACTACATAAATTCAACATTCAGATTTTGATCAGTTACTGTGGAAACAGAAATTAGATTTTTTTTTATGCTTGGCACATACAACACATTATGAATTTATTTCTTTTGGCCATTAGGTAAATTGACACATATTACTCCATAACCCTGAATCTTATGTGATCTATTATCTCCTAAATATATGTGTGTCACATCTGTGCTCTCATGATATTCATCAAACCACTCTTTCACACAAGACATGTTAGTTGAGGAACCTAAATCTATGAACCATGCATTTTCATCATCAGTTTCTGCAGACAATGCGACTTCAGAAATAAACAACTTCAGATTCTTAAAACCATCATTGATAGAGGTGTCAGTTTTCACATAATTTCCATTATGTTTTTTGAAATTCTATTTGGATTCATTAGCTTTCCTTTTATAACAATCTTTAGCATAATGACCAGGTTTCCCACAGTAAAAACAACCATCATTTTTCTTATCAAGTGCATCAAGTTTTGATTGAGTCATACCTCTGTTTCTTGGATGAAACTTGCCTACTTCGTTTCTATCCCATGGCTTTCCCCTATATGGTTGTTTTCCTTTGGCTACTAATGC
>LPNX010459635.1:0-50458 GCA_001517045.1 Pseudotsuga menziesii | reverse complement strand
TTATCACCAATTGCACTTAACTGATCACATAAATCTTTAATTCTGGAAACATAGGTGGTGATATTCTCATGAGCTTCCATTTTCATGGACAATAATTTATTCTTCAGAAACAAAATTCTATTTGAGTTTGTAGTTTCATACAAACCTTTCAAAATCTCCCATGTCTCCTTCAAAGTTTTACAATCTCTGATATGCGGAATTATGTTGTCCTTGACAGACATCTGCAACAACACTTTTTCCTTTGTTTCACGTTTCTCCCAGTCTGCACCAGCAACACCTATGGGTTTGGTTTCATCTCCATTTACAATATCCTAGACACTCCATGCTTCAAAAATAGTCAATATCTTGAATTTCCAGTCAATGTAATTATCTCCACCAAGCTTGGATGCTTCGTTCAGATAATTATCTGCAAATAAATTTAAAATCTTTTCACAATAAAATCAAACAGCTCAGAAAATACCTCCTCAAAAAATACCTTCTCCTGCTAGTGATGGAGGATCGAATCCCCAACTGCGTATAATAATAGGCTTATTAGTCTCCTTGCCACAATTACTAGATGACTAGCGTTGGTTCCACAAACTGCACACTACAGTTTTGCTCCTTTATGTGTAGTAGAGCTTCGTTCTCCACGTAGCTACACAACAGCTCCATTAATTGGCTGCAACTTAGCATGGATCATCTATATGACCTCCACACACACTTCACTGCTCCCACTCAGGGATTCTCACAGCAGACTTCACTGCTCCCACTCAGCCACAAATGGCTTTCACTCAGCCTCTCAGCTCCGATACCATAACAAAGTAAAACATAGATGAATCTCTCAGGCTTTCTTTCTTATTAAACAAGGAGGAAAAGCATTACATTTATAGCTTGCCATACAAGCAAGAGATCCCTACAAAAATGGATCTGATAACAATAAATAAGAAAAGCGTAGATTCAGTTGCAGTTGTTACTATTTTATTATGGCAGTTGTGTGTGTGTGTGTGTGTGTGTGTCTATATATATATATATATATATATATATATCAGTTGTTAGATGAGATGAAACCATGTTATGTGAGAGCAAAGTAAGCTAGTGAAATAGATTTTTAGGAATTTTCTTACGCAACTACGCATAGATTTTCCACCTCTGGTTAGAGATTCATAGCAACTAATATTTAGAACACATCAACAATTTTTCCTTTCAAATATTTTTAATAGCGTGAAACTATATGTCAACCTGTATCTTGTCAACATTTAGATGAGATGAAACCATGTTATGTGAGAGCAAAGTAAGCTAGTGAAATAGATTTTTAGGAATTTTCTTACGCAACTACGCATAGATTTTCCACCTCTGGTTAGAGATTCATAGCAACTAATATTTAGAACACATCAACAATTTTTCCTTTCAAATATTTTTAATAGCGTGAAACTATATGTCAACCTGTATCTTGTCAACATTTAGATGAGATGAAACCATGTTATGTGAGAGCAAAGTAAGCTAGTGAAATAGATTTTTAGGAATTTTCTTACGCAACTACGCATAGATTTTCCACCTCTGGTTAGAGATTCATAGCAACTAATATTTAGAACACATCAACAATTTTTCCTTTCAAATATTTTTAATAGCGTGAAACTATATGTCAACCTGTATCTTGTCAACATTTAGATGAGATGAAACCATGTTATGTGAGAGCAAAGTAAGCTAGTGAAATAGATTTTTAGGAATTTTCTTACGCAACTACGCATAGATTTTCCACCTCTGGTTAGAGATTCATAGCAACTGATATTTAGAACACATCAACAATTTTTCCTTTCAAATATTTTTAATAGCGTGAAACTATATGTCAACCTGTATCTTGTCAACATTTCAAACCCGCCATATTTGGCTTCATGTCTATGATCATCATCAGCTGAAATCTTTGCACTTGCATTTGAATATCTGAAACTATTCAATGTCCCTTCTTTATTTATGCATTATTTTTTTTATGGTCTTTTGTCTTGTGCATTCGAAATGAACACAATTTAAACGAGGAATGGTTTTAATTGTAGTTGCTTTGTCAATGTTCCCCTCTCCATATCAATTTGCTAGGTGTGAACCCGTCTTTTGCATATGCTAAAACAATAGTTTTAGTATTTGAAAGTCTGACCTCCCAATGACACACAAACTTTGAAGCTAGTCAACCATAGTCATGTAAAACAAATTTCTTACTTTTTTTCATTGTCAACAATTTCTGTTCATACAGTCAGCCTCCATTTTTTTTAATTGCATTTATTTAATTGCAAAAGCAATTCAATTCTTTTTCGTTGTTTTGGCACACTGACATTTGCTTTCTACTATGGTATGGATTATATATACTAACAAGTCCTAGCAGCAATGCTGCATATTCCCTGCTTTTAATATATGTCGAAGAATGCCTTATTATTATCAACTTATTCTTTATCTTGTTAATTGATGTAGGTCCTGACGCAGCAAAATAGGACTGTCAAGAAATAGTTTCAATAATAATTTGAGCTATTTTATTGTGATGTTATATGTGAGTAACTAACACTCCTTTGTGGGCCACTTTTTGCTTTAGAACAATCTCATAAAATGATTTTGTAAGGTAGAAGCTCATAAAAAGATTTTGTAAGGTAGAAGTTCATAAAAAGATTTTGTAAGGTAGAAGGGGATGAAAGTTTGAAACATAGATCATGTTAATGACATGTTAAAGTTATAAAAAACAATATGGAACACTGTAAACATGAAAAATAAAAATATATTATTGGCATCACTAATTATATAATTATATAAAAAAAAGTTGAAAACTATACATAAAACTAAAACTATGATGCAATAGCTTAGATATGTTGTTATCTTTAAACCTTATTATGGAAGTTGTAGTCACAATGTTTCCATAGGATCTACGAGGTCTCCTATTATGAGGTCGAATCGTTCATCTCTGTTCTCGAGCTCATCCCTGCTTAGAAGAATTTCAAATAGCCTTGCGTCTAAGAATTTTGATTAAAGCTTTAAACTTTTGCAAGAACCTAAGAAGTATAAAGTATAGTTTGATAAAATGAATCCTTGAAAATCTATGGTTCATTAATGCATCGAAGCCATAAAGAATTCACAACATTCTTAGACACATATCACCAAGTATCGCATGCATGCATGGTCTAAACACACGTATGACAGAATTCATAATCTTATATCATAGTAAATAGTCTGAGTATTGACATGCATGCTCAGTATTGACACGCATAGCATGCATGGTCTAACCACACCGTAATTCATGAATAGGCTGGCCATGGTCATCTCATGGTTCTAAGATCTGCACTTATTTGCGTGTATGAGAGTATAATAGCTCTTAATAAAATTGGAATAAATAACATTGCAAATGGATCTCAAATACTTGTAGAGCTAACCTCCAGCATTTATTTGCGTGTATGAGAGTATAATAGCTCTTAATAAAATTGGAATAAATAACATTGCAAATGGATCTAAAATACTTGTAGAGCTAACCTCCATCAATGAGAGTTCAACAATAGCGAACAAAGAGCCATTCCCCATTAACAACATCCACGAAGCAACATTTTATTTAAGTACAAAAAAATTCAAAATAAAAGCAATACAACCATAAATTAATGGAGCCACTCGGCCATTGACAACATCCTAGAAGCAACATTTTATTTAAGTCCAAAAAAATTCAAAATAAAAACAATACAACCATAAATTAATAAATTATTGGAGCCACTCAGCCATTAACAACATCCTGGAAGCAACATTTTATTTAAGTAAAAAAAATCAAAATAAAAGCAATACAACTATAAATTAATGGAGAAAATTCAAAATAAAATCAATACAACTATAAATTAATGGAGAATAGCAGAGACTCGCAGTTAGACCTTAATTGATGCTATGTTAATTGTAATAGCTTTGTAAAGCTACTAAATTAGACATTTAAGATAGAGTAAAATTTACTTACAAACTTGACTTTTAAAGTAAAATGATTAAACATAATCATTTTGCCTATATAAAGTTATATAAATCATCACATGTATAATAACCAACCAAGAGTTTTGTATTATAAATTTGATAATCTTGTCTATACATCTAATAGATACTAATCATGTAAAGGTACTGTTTACAAAGCGATCTATAAGCTTTACTGTGTGTGACTGAACTCTCCTCCCATAAAAGATCCATATCATAAAGAAATACATTGATAAGACGTAGGTGGAAGGCGTTTGCAGGCACCTAAAACGAAACGCTAGCATTTGACAACCATAAATTCATAATTACTATTTTCCAACCCTTACCAATATCACAGATCATCTTCTACTCTAATTTTAGTATGTTGTATTCACTTACTTGTCACATACACATACTTAAAACTAGCATACCCCCAAAGTGGGGGAAATGAAACGCCGAAAAGAACTTTTGTATCTCTAAAATGAGAGAAAGTTGTGTGTACGTAGATACTATAAGTTTATGTGTTGAAAGAAAGTTTAGTGAATCCATGGAACTTATAGTGTAAATATTAATAATTAGTACGTAGGAACCCTAAGTAGTACGTAGGAACCCATGCAATAAATAGGAACCAATGTAATCGATGGCAAGTAAAATGAAATATCCATTAATTTGTCATAAGAGAAAGTATACATATGTAATATAATTAGAGTTATCGAATTTGACTCTAGTTATATTGGAAAGCAACATTGGTATTTTCATTTGGTACGAGGAATGCAAGGATTGAGGGATGCAATTTTAAGTGTGAAAGGGGCAGAGAACGAAGGTGTGCCTCTTCCTTTCTATGAAGTGTGACATATGAAGTGTCTTTCATATTTGCATAGAGGTCGAAGGAGAACGATGGTCCAATTCACATTCCTTCTAATGTTGTAGTGTGTGACATTATCGTGAAGGTCAAGCCTTGACATTCAGTATTACCGATGTCAATGGTTGACCTGGTTAATGTCAATCCTTGTGATTTATGGAGAGTCAATTCCCAAGCCATCTTGAGGGGGATTTGTTTCTTGTTACTTCGATTTATGGGTGTAATCGGTATGTCCATTAGTTGGGATTGGTCCCCTAGAGGGCCAATGTATTTATCAAATTCCGTGACAACATAGGATGGCACATTATATGAATCTAAGGGTAATTACTAATCATCAAGTCACATGCCATACATCCAACGATAATAGGATGTAATTTCCACCTTGGTTTCCTAAGAGAATAACCCAAATTTATTGATGAACGTCCACCTCCATCACTTGATTTTAGGTTTTAATGGTTTCAATAGTGTCTAGTAGATACCATTTTATTAAATATGTTGTGATGGAGGCTATCAAATTCAATGGTAGTGTAGTGGTATTGTTCATTTTCCCATATATGCTCTTGATTTTACCAGTGAGATTTGAAATTTCTTGATGCATTTTAATGAAAATTTGTGATTCAAAATTATGTAAAAGTTCATGTAAAAGAAAAGGAACAAATTACAGGTAAAGAGTGTCCAAGAAGAAGAATGTTCAAGCAATTACACCTACACATCTAGGAAACAATAACAATAATGATGGCTCAAACACATAAAAAAGGGGTAAATGAGCAGACTTTGAAAGCTTCCTTTCCAAGCCTACATACCAACCATTCCCAAAAGGCCTCAAGGGAAGGATTAGCCCACATAAACACACTACAATAATACAAATAGTGACATCGATATTCTCCATAAATAACTAAGCACTCGTGAATGATATTCACAATTTAGTTTCAATGGTCCTATATATGTTATGATAATATGCATTACAATATCACTTGCATGATTATGTCTAGGAGCTTTTTAAGTTATGTGTACTGGCACCTACACTAATCATATGCCACACGTTGTCTATTAAATTTATATCGTACCAATACTTTTGTCTTGACAAAAACATACGTGAGTGCATAATACACACATGTATTATCAAAGTGAGACTAAAATGAATATTTTCCACAAAGTCTTGGGCATGCCTTTACCATACCTTAATACTTTTCATTGGTGAGACCATTTACTTTCTGAGTGAAGATCAAAACATTGTTTTGACTTAAAATAGACAAATAGTGTGCTCAAACTCATGTACTTCTTCTTCCTCTTTCGATAGTTAGTTGACTTTGGAAAAAGCTCATATATATTTTTTGTTGTCAACATGGATTTTCAATGTGTTGAAATGTTTTGTTAATATAATGAGAAAACCGAGATCGTATTTAATCTACAAAGGAAATAGCAATGTCAAACAAAATATTAGAAACCCATCCAATGGATTTTGTCAAGAAAACAAATAAGCGAGTTGACATGTATAACCAATGGATTGCCTCCTGGCTTAGATTTTTCTCGTTGTTCCATGTAGTGAAAAATATCACTTTTATCAAGATATTCCCTTAAATATTTAGTAGTGAAGATTCTAGCTTCATCCAAAATGATTTCTCTAGGAATGTGAGTCGCAAAGCTCTCATGTAAAGGCTCAACATGTTTGTTACATATTTTTTGAATTGATCTGTCGAGCAAAAGAAGTTCTCATCGATGTCTTTGAATTTGTTGAAAACAAACGTTGATACGTTGTCCAAATGTTAGAAAATGGTCTAGATTATAAACCATGGCATATAAAACAACTATTGTTTTATGTTGGCTTAAAATATAAGACTAATGAGTAGCACCCACCTGGAATTGCGTCATATTGATGCAACCAAAGCAATCAAAATCCCAAAGAAATGATCTCAATATCCATTATGGGTTTCAATATTTTGTTCCAATGCTTGTATGCAACAAATTTTAGCAATGTTCTACTGAAGGGTTTTTCGGAGGAAATATGGAATGGAGGGCTATTAAATTTAAAATTTATATTTATACGTAAACCTAATTGAGAGATTCCTTGATTTCCTTTTCAAAGTGTCTATTGATTATGAGGTGTTCAATATTATCGACCATCAATAGGTGGTCCAATGTATCCATGGAATACAAGAATGGAAATGCATTATGAGTAATTAATTAATATAATAAAAGTTGAAAAATAAAGTTGGAAGGTAAAGGTATGGTGGGGCCATGATGAAAACAATCTAAAATCTCCATGTACATACCAAAAATTCCCAAATTAGCGAGCACATTGTTCAAGAATTCAAGGCATTTCATGTCTCTTGTGTTCAATAAGACTCTGGAAATGGAAGCAGGTGAGCCTGAGAAAGATCCATTATTATTTCCCACTCGACCACATCTTATATGCCCTCTAAATATGAGAGTATTGTTCCACTGTGAATTTCCTCCTCTAAAATACTGTAGATCATATTTAACAATTAGTTATTAGAATTTGCATAAGTAATATGGTCTAAATATTGTTGAATTTACAACAAATTTGAATCTCTTACTTGGATAATCTCTCTTTCTTAAATTGGAGCATATCTACATAAGGAAAGTCATAGGGAAGTTCGAGATGGAGAGATTGAGCTTCACTTAATACAAAAGGAAATGTCATATGAAAGTCTGTTACCAAGTTGTCATAACCACTTTCGTGCTTTATTGCTTCTAGATTGCTATTTATGAATTTAATGCCTACACATATAGATCAATGGCAATTACAATTATAATTGCATAGTTAATGAGGTTAATGCAAGTTCTATATTAAAAAAAATGGTTGATCTTATCATCAAGCCATTACTATATTTGTATCTATGTGATTATAATCAAGTAAAACGAATGCTTTGATATCTCGATTTTAATGCTCACCCTTCTCCACTTGTGCATATCCATATTTTCATTTAAAGAGTGCAAGAACATAAGAATGAGTGGCAAGAAGGCAATTGGATGGTATAAAGTGAGCTCGGTCCCCCATGAACCATCTTTTAATTGGTTTTTCAAAATCTGATCAGTTGTTCGAGGAAATTGTGGGGGAGAAGAACCATTAATGGCAGGAACCCTAGCTACCCATGATGTGTCATAAGTAGATGGAGTGATCATTAATTCATCTTCGTCACCACAAAGCATCACCTTAGTCTAACTAATAAGTGTTTCTACGTGTTCTCCGTAATAAGAATCATGAGCAATTAACATCTGTACCGGTCATTATCAACACTCCTTCTGGTTTGGACAGTTAGAATATACACTCTTCCTCATTCAATCCTAGGACCATTTGAATGTTATTGTCATTGTTCCTCATGGCTCCATTAATGGTGGCCATTCTATGCCCTCTATTACATCAAAGTCATGGATTCTGGCATTATAAGAACACCATCTATCGCCACTGCTTCCATAACGCATTGGTTAGCAGGGAGGTGAGGATTTTGTATGTAAGGGATAAAATACATGCAATAGATTCAGAGCTCCAAGTGAATGGCCCTCAGTGCTCTTATCATTGTAATCCAAACAGGAGAAGGAATTCAAAATAGAGTGAAGTAAAGATTCAAATAGAGATTAAGTCATTATTTTCATGGTGGAGCACATAGTTTAAATAAGCACCCATAACCTGTGAAGTATGACCTCCATGAGATATTGCATTCTCACTAACATTTCCCAATCCCATGAGACAAGTGATGAACACATGTGCCAAGTGTTATTCCATGGGAAACACTCTACATGTGATACAAGTGTGAATAACATATGTGATGGAACGTATGTGAGCGATGTATCAAAGTCCAAATGATTTTCCTGCAAATAATTTTTAGAAGGAAAAAAATATGATAGGTTTCTGTCACCAAAATGTATTATTTATATTGTCAATAAGGAATTAAATCAGAGAACTTACCAATGTCAAAAGGTATTATATTTATATTAAAATATTTTCATGACTTTTGAATAAATTTGACCAACTAACAAATGCTACGGGAGGCCACAAAAATGGGCTATCGAAAGTAGTCATGTGGGAATTAAAATTGGATTTGCATAACAACTCATTTTGAGTGTGTTCAAAATTTGTGGAGTGATATAAATCAGGAGGTCAACATGACACATGAAGAGGGTAATAACAAAATGTTTCTTCCTTAGGCAATGTTGAAAACAAACTATTCTTTTAACTTTTCTCCCTCGTTTCTTTTTTATTTGCATATATTTTTTTAAGATCATGTAGACACATAATAGTGAAGGTGCTTATAGAAGGTAGTCTGCATGTGCCATGCTTGTTGATTGATGATAAGGGTAAACTCCTCATACACCATACACATACGACAAAGCGGATAGAGAAACCCACCTCTTAAATATCACCTTTGGTGTGTGTATATATATATATATATATATATATATATATATATATATATATATGTTTAAAATATATTCACTTTAGAATTAAAATGGGATAACCCTAGTCTTCTCTAGCTTTTCTTATTTATCATCTTTCATTTTTTTTGTATTAACATCTTTCACATTTATATATTATTGTTTTCAACCTCTTTCTTATTTTAATTTTAATTTTTATAGATGTGATATTTGGTTAGAGCTTAAATATGTAAAAGTTTAAATTAAAAATGAGAAATATCAAGCAACAATTTTTGAAAAATTAAATATAAATTAGAGAAAAAGAAGTTGAATTAATAAAAAAATATAATAATATTATTTAGTTTAGATTTATTTAGAAATTTTCTATTTAGTTAGTTTTAAGGATTAACAAAGGTGTTTATGAATATGATTCTCTTAAAGTTGGAAAGTTTATAGAACCTGTCTCCTATTATTATTTATTTAATGTTTAAAATATTCAAACATTTTAAATATATTTGTAATTTTCAAAAATAAATATTTATAATTGTATGACAAATTTTAAAATAAAATGTGGGTTGATATTCTTACCTTGCAACAAATCTTCAGAATATCATTTGGCTTGGTTTTTGAGTTCATGGAAGTATCCTTTATGGTCCAATTTTCTTAATTACACGACCCAACAAAACTAAATAATCCAAACAGGAGAAGGAATTCAAAATAGAGTGAAGTAAAGATTCAAATAGAGATTAAGTCATTATTTTCATGGTGGAGCACATAGTTTAAATAAGCACCCATAACCTGTGAAGTATGACCTCCATGAGATATTGCATTCTCACTAACATTTCCCAATCCCATGAGACAAGTGATGAACACATGTGCCAAGTGTCATTCCATGGGAAACACTCTACATGTGATACAAGTGTGAATAACATATGTGATGGAAAGTATGTGAGCATTGTATCAAAGTCCAAATGATTTTCCTGCAAATAATTTTTAGAAAAAAAAAATATGATAGGTTTCTGTCACCAAAATGTATTATTTATATTATCAATAAGGAATTAAATCGGAGAACTTACCAATGTCAAAAGGTATTATATTTATATTAAAATATTTTCATGACTTTTGAATAAATTTGACCAACTAACAAATGCTACGAGAGGCCACGAAAATGGGCTATCGGAAGTAGTCATGTGGGAATTAAAATCGGATTTGCATAACAACTCATTTTGAGTGTGTTCAAAAGTTGTGGAGTGATATAAATCAGGAGGTCAACATGACACATGAAGAGGGTAATAACAAAATGTTTCTTCCTTAGGCAATGTTGAAAACAAACTATTCTTTTAACTTTTCTCCCTGGTTTCTTTTTTATTTGCATATATTTGTTTAAGATCATGTAGACACATAATAGTGAAGGTGCATATAGAAGGTAGTTTGCGTGTGCCATGCTTGTTGATTGATGATAAGGGTAAACTCCTCATACACCATACACATACGACAAAGCGGATAGAGAAACCCACCTCTTAAATATCACCTTTGGTGTATATATATATATATATATGTTTAAAATATATTCACTTTAGAATTAAAATGGGATAACCCTAGTTTTCTCTAGCTTTTCTTATTTATCATCTTTCATTTTTTTTTTATTAACATCTTTCACATCTATATATTATTGTTTTCAACCTCTTTCTTATTTTAATTTTAATTTTTATAGATGTGATATTTAGTTAGAGCTTAAATATTTAAAAGTTTAAATTAAAAATGAGAAATATCAAGCAACAATTTTTGAAAAATTAAATATAAATTAGAGAAAAAGAAGCTGAATTAATAAAAAAATATAATAATATTATTTAGTTTAGATTTATTTAGAAATTTTCTATTTAGTTAGTTTTAAGGATTAACAAAGGTGTTTATGAATATGATTCTCTTAAAGTTGGAAAGTTTATAGAACCTGTCTCCTATTATTATTTATTTAATGTTTAAAATAGTCAAACATTTTAAATATATTTGTAATTTTCAAAAATAAATATTTATAATTGTATGACAAATTTTAAAATAAAATGTGAGTTGATATTCTTACCTTGCAACAAATCTTCAGAATATCATTTGTCTTGGTTTTTGAGTTCATGGAAGTATCCTTTATGGTCCAATTTTCTTAATTACACGACCCAACAAAAGTAAACTTAAAATAATAATAATAAGTTAGAGAGATAATGAAACTTAAATAAAAAAATTAGATAAACAATGAAAATATTAAATAATAAGAACAAGTTAGGTAGATAGTGAAAAAGAGTGCAAGCACTTCTAATCAATGTCATTAGGGGTGGAAATAAAATATTATAAGTTTCTGTCACCAAAATGTATTATTTATATTATCAATAAGGAATTAAATCGGAGAACTTACCAATGTCAAAAGGTATTATATTTATATTAAAATATCTTCATGACTTTTGAATAAATTTGACCAACTAACAAATGCTACGGGAGGCCACGAAAATGGGCTATCCACGTAGTCATGTGGAAATTAAAATCGGGTTTGCATAACAACTCATTCTGAGTGTGTTCAAAAGTTGTGGAGTGATATAAATCAGGAGGTCAACATGACCCATGAAGAGGGTAATAACAAAATGTTTCTTCCTTAGGCAATGTTGAAAACAAACTATTCTTTTAACTTTTCTCCATCATTTCTTTTTCATTTACATATATTTGTTTATGATCAGGTAGACACATAATAGTGAAGGTGCATATAGAAGGTAGTCTGCATCAAGCAACAATTTTTGAAAAAATAAATATAAATTAGAGAAAAAGAAGCTGAATTAATAAAAAATTATAATAATATTATTTAGTTTAGATTTATTTAGAAATTTTCTATTTAGTTTGTCTTTTATTTAGTTAGTTTTAAGGATTAACAAAGGTGTTTATGAATATGATTCACTTAAAATTGGAAAGTTTATAGAACCTGTCTCCTATTATTATTTATTTAATGTTTACAATATTCAAACATTTTAAATATATTTGTAATTTTCAAAAATAAATATTTATAATTGTATGACAAATTTTAAAATAAAATGTGGGTTGATATTCTTACCTTGCAACAAATCTTCAGAATATCATTTGGCTTGGTTTTTGAGTTCATGGAAGTATCCTTTATGGTCCAATTTTCTTAATTACACGACCCAACAAAACTAAACTTTAAAAAAAAAATAAGTTAGAGAGATAATGAAACTTAAATAAAAAAAATTAGATAAACAATGAAAATATTAAATAATAAGAAGAAGTTAGGTAGATAGTGAAAAAGAGTGCAAGCACTTCTAATCAATGTCATTACGGGTGGAAATAAAATATTATAAGTTTTGTCACCAAAATGTATTATTTATATTATCAATAAGGAATTAAATCGAGAACTTACCAATGTCAAAAGGTATTATATTTATATTAAAATATCTTCATGACTTTTGAATACATTTGACCAACTAACAAATGCTACGGGAGGCCACGAAAATGGGCTATCCACGTAGTCATGTGGAAATTAAAATCGGGTTTGCATAACAACTCATTGTGAGTGTGTTCAAAATTTGTGGAGTGATATAAATCAAGAGGTCAACATGACCCATGAAGAGGGTAATAACAAAATGTTTCTTCCTTAGGCAATGTTGAAAACAAACTATTCTTTTAACTTTTCTCCATCATTTCTTTTTTATTTACATATATTTGTTTATGATCAGGTAGACACATAATAGTGAAGGTGCATATAGAAGGCAGTCTGCATGTGCCATGCTTGTTGATTGATGATAAGGGTAAACTGCTCATACACAATAGACATAAGACAAAGCGGCTAGAAGAACCCACCTCTTAAATATCACCTTTGGTGTAAAAATATATATGTTTAAAAAATATTCACTAACCCTAGTCTTCTCTAGCTTTTCTTATTTATCATTTATCATTTTTTTTTATTAACATCTTTCACATTTATATATTATTGTTTTTAACCTCTTTCTTATTTTAATTTTAATTTTTATAAATGTGATATTTGGTTAGAGATTAAATATTTAAAAGTTTAAATTAAAAATGAGAAATATCAAGCAACAATTTTTGAAAAATTAAATATAAATTAGAAAAAAAGAAGTCGAATCAATAAAAATATATATAATAATATTATTTAGTTTAGATTTATTTAGAAATTTTTTATTTAGTTAGTCTTTTATTTAGTAGTTTTAAGGATTAACAAAGGTTATGAATAGGATTCTCTTAAAGTTGGAAAGTTCGTAGAACCTATATCATATTATTATTTATTTAATGTTTAAAATATTCAAACATTTTAAATATATTTGTAATTTTCAAAAATAAATATTTATAATTGTATGACAAATTTTAAAATAAAATGTGGGTTGATATTCTTACCTTGCAACAAATCTTCATAATATCATTTAGCTCGGTTTTTGAGTTCATGGAAGTATCCTTTATGGTTCAATTTTCTTAATTACACAACCCAAAAAAATAAACTAAAAAAATAATAATAAGTTAGAGAGTTAATGAAACTTAAATAAAAAAAAGTTAGATAAACAATGAAAATATTAAATAATAAGAAGAAGTTAGGTAGATAGTGAAAAAAAGTGCAAGCACTTCTAATCAATGTCATTATGGGTGGAAATAAAATATTATATAAAAAATATAATAATAATAAATTTAACATATATTAATTAATTACAAAATTGTAACCTAAAGAATATTCATTTAGTTGTTATATAGTTGGCACAATTTTAGGAACTATCATAATAGAATTAAAAGATAAGATTTACTCAATAGAACATAAAAAATTACTACCACCCATACATAAAACTAAATAAAATGAAAAAATCTTTAATGATTATTATCATACATTATAACAAAGTATTACCATTTTCTATACATAAAACTAAAAAAATACATAAAACAAAAAAATGGAGGAAAAAAATAGTCTTCAAAAGAAAATTGAAAAATAAAAAAAATGAGAAATCTGAAATTGTTAGTATCATCCTTCATACATAAAGCCAAAAAAGAAAAAATATACAACAAATTAAAAACAAAATTAAAAAACCAAACTTAAAAATTATAACACATGCAAAATAATGAAGACTAAATGAAAATAAAAAAATTGAGCAAATATAAAGACAAAATATCATAAAATGCTTTCATAATTTTATATACCAATATACAAAAACATTACTATTTTTAATTAAATTAAATTTTTATATAATATCATAAAATATAATCATTAAATGCAACATTACTATTTTTTATTAAATTAAATTTTTATATAATATCATAAAATATAATCATTAAATTGCATTTAGCTTTATGCCATCACATTAAGTCACCTTGCCCTTTAGGTCTTACTTTCAAAGTTACTCCAATATTTAAGATCACCTTGCCCTTTAGGTCTTACTTTCAAAGTTACTCCAGTATTTAATATTTGATTAGGTCTTACTTTCAAAGTTACTCCAGTATTTAATATTTGATTAGGTCTTACTTTCAAAGTTACTCCAATATTTAAGATTTGATTTATTGCATGTATGTTTTTACGTGGTATTTTATTTTTAAGACTTGATTGGACACTTATTCGGTTTCCATTCACCATACCTTGGCTAACTAACTTCAACATGAATTAAAAAAAAAATGATAAAAATTTGACATATATTTATAATTCTTAAATTTTATTTCAAAAAATCAATAAAATTGAAAGGAACTGAACAATATTTACAATGATGCGAAAATTAAGATGACTCTCACTAACCCAGGAGAGAGGGAACAAATCTCGGCATTGTCATTTAACTTCAAGAATGTTTAAATATTCAAATGGTCAATTAAGTTAATGAATGTTGAGGGTCCTTACTATCTCTATGGTTAGAAACTGGATCAATAAAATTGGTTATTTCAGTGAATGTTTAAATATTTAAATGGTCAATTAAGTTAATGAATGTTGATGGTCCTTACTATCTTTATGGTTAGAAACTGGAGTAATAAAATTGTCAAATTTCACAAAATCAGGATCGCGGAAGTCTTCAGCCTATGCAACAGCAGCTTGTGGAAGAGCTGACCAGAAATGCAGGCGAGCATGTAGAAAAAGGACTCAATGCTATCCGCAACTTGTTATCCACCATTTCCAGCCTTCTTAATTTGTTAGATCAGTAAACAGCTGAAGCACACAAAGACATCATGTAGCATGTCAAGGGTGGGGAAGGCCACAACCCATACATTGTGGCTGCATGCATGATGTTTCCCTTTCTTTGTTCCATAAATCTGCCAACTTGAAGCAGATGTAATAAATCTTTGCCTTGCCATGGCTCTGTCCTTAGAAAAAGAAAAAAAAGAGAGATTTTGCAAATAAATACATCAAAGAGAGATGTATAAGTTTCTTGATTCTTTTTTACATCTTGTAACATTGTTTCAACTATCTTAATTGAATTTTAAAATTCAGAATAAAAACTTACAAGTAATAACGTTTCATTATATATATATAGGATATGTTTATGATACGATTATAACATTATGGAATGTTATCATCTATATTTGAAAGGGTTATTTTTTCAAAGGGTTTTTTTTATTGGCTTCTCATTGTTAAAGATTCACAATCTTCTTCATATTTAGTTTATTTCATATGATTGTTTTGTATAAAGTATTAGATTTATTAATTTCATTCATTACATATTATAGCAGAGCTTGAATTTTTTACTCAAAAGATGCTTGGATATTAAACGATGTTGGTTTTATATAATATTCTCCAAACTCAAGTGTAATAAAGGAAAACAGGCAACAACTATTAGCGAATCGCCTTCCAAAAAATCAAGGAAGTGGCAATGAATAAGGAAACGGGAAAAATCCAAGCAAATAAAGTTCAGAGGGTATTCTGGAAAATTTTCAATCGAATTATTCCGTTGGGTTAATGTCTTTTCAGAATGACCGAATTATTCAAATTGAACAGTGTTAGAGTTAAAATTTGCATCCTTGAAAATTAGGTTGCAGAGCTTGCCGAACATTTGAAATTTTTTTTTATGAAGTTAAAAAATTGTTTTAGTATATACAGATCTCGTCAGCACGAGATTGAAGCAAATTATACGGTAATAAAAATCGCTTACATTGATCACATGCCACTGGCAGTTTCCAGTCTACATTTCTATATAACGTGGATCATAATTCGCGAGGGATCCCGGATAGCAAGTTGGTCTTTATCTGAATTCCTGCAGACAGAATGGAGACATTACAAATCATTTCAAACTTCTAATCGCTTAGGCTTCGAAAATTAATGCTTTAATATTTGGCAGCGATTTTAACACCGATTTTAATGATGACAGGTGGCGGCTTCTCCCAGGCTGTCGAGAGACGAGGAAGCCATGACAGTAACCAGCCCCTTAAATAACGCCTTCGGCGTAATTATCATAAATACTTTCTCAAAAACTAAAAACCAAATAAAGTTTTTTTCCAAATATTATCGATATTGTTACTTACACATTTCTATGGTCCTCTGATTTCCTATAAAAAAATTTCAAATATTATCGATATTGTTACTTACACATTTCTATGGTCCTCTGATTTCCTATAAAAAAAACATAAACATTAAAATTTGTGAATTAACTAATTAATCTTTATTAAACTTCCGCACAATTACCATTACAACAAACTTGTGTGTTTATCAAGGTTAATTGGAACCACATACGCCGAGACTTATTGTCTTGGGCTAACCAGTGCTCATGGTATTACACATGGAAGTTGTTCATGATATGGGACTAGCACTTGTATTTCATGGGACGACCTGGCTAGCGTGAGCGGTCACATCCAACATTGCCATGGGACGACCTGGCTCGCGTGAGCGGTCACAACGTAATCCAACGTTGAGCGATCACATCCAACGTTGCCGTTGAGCGATCACATCCAACGTTGCCGATGGGACGACCTGGCTCGCGTGAGCGGTCACATCCGACCTTGCCGATGGGACGACTTGGCTCGCGTGAGCGGTCACATTCGGTCACATCCGCGTGAGCGGTCACATCCGGTCACATCCGACGTTGCCGATGGGACGATCGGTGCAAATGGTCGGGTAAACTACAATCACCATTAAAAGGAATGTCAGATTATGTGAACTCTTCATGTTTCAGAATCTCACTCAATATTGTAACTGTGGATAGAGTGGAATCCTGTAATCCTCTATTCAATTCTTATTTTTATCTTTTTAACGTTGTTTTTTATTCAATTCTTATTTTTATCTTTTCAACTTTGTTTTTCATAACGCAGAAAATTGTAATCATTATATATGTTCAATTTTATATGTGCAATTCTTATTTTAATTTTTTCAACGCATTTTTTATAACTCAGATTTAAATTGCTACCATTATATGTGTTTATGTATCATATGTTATAACACTTGGGGTAATACATACAGAGCTGTGGAGCCTTAGTGGCCTCCCATGAGAACCAAGTCTTTGTCGACATTTATAAGGATACAGCCGAGGGAGGGATATTACCGGATATTACCAGATGCAAATTACTTAATTACTTACTTCGGTTGGCAGACTTCTCCAAGACTAGGGCCCTTTGACAGTTAATTTCTCTCACAATTTATTATGGGAGACATTCAGGATTTGCCCATGAGCTCAGCAGATCCTTTTAATCCACCACATCAGCAGGATTATGTAGAGCCGACACTTAGCACATTAACATACAGAAATTTCATCGGAGTAATTATTCTTGCTGGGTTTGGGTTCATTTGTTTCCTGCTCGCTTATGGCAGAAATCGCTGCTATTATTTCCAGACAGAGACGACCGACACTGGATAGAGGAGAACAACATGTGATGCTGCCGAATGTGGGGGTGGATCCTGCGACATTAGCCACTCTGCGCCGATTTGTGATAGATAAACTCGTCCACTTCCGCTGCGCTTTGCAACTTTCAGTCTATAAGAAGGGCCTGTCCGCAAGAGCAAGCAAGCCTTGTTGACGTTCAGAGAAAAGGTAATTCACAATCTTTATTTTATATATTTCTATATAGTGTACTGCCGATATTTACCTTGCTTAATGGTTCTGTATCCAAGCTGCACTATATCCTGGTAATTGCTCACTTAGGAAGGATACTGCGAACTTATTACAATTCAGTTCAGCAGGTTAACAAAATTTACCTATTTCACAGAAAACTTCATTGTCCAAAACTTAATTGTCCGCTCTGAAATTGGATTTAGCCAGCCCCACCCAGCCGTTGCTCTGCAATTTACAAACCAAACACACATTAATATCATTTAATAGGAAGCATTGTAGAGCTATGCAAAGTAACCCTCACCCTGATAAAAGCTGGCCAAAAAAAAAAAAAAAATGGCATGCATATAGAAATACATATACATACTCTGTTGTTGTTTGTTGAAGGCTGTTGGGCGCTGTAGAACAACTTGTGAAACAACCGTCACTGTTCAGAACAATCTAAAACGGGGGGAATTGGTTAGTTTCAGAGCAAAACTAGGAAGGAATTAAGTTGAGCGTAGCGATCTAAATTTTACATCATGGTCTATAAGAGTGAAAATTACACCATTGTGAAGCCAAGCCTTGACAGAAGAATTATGAAAATTGAACTGCAGATATGCTGAAACAAGGATTAACACAGATGTGATATATGATATATGTATTATGGCTTCATTTTGGACAGTAACAGATTAATAATTAATCAAACAAGAAGAAAAAATTAAAGGAAGCAGAACATGGGCTAAGCAGACATGAAGAAAATGGAAAGAAAGAAGCTCAAGCAGAAATTTCACCTGGAGTAGCATGTGATAAGAAAGCGACCATTGGCATTTTCCCTCCGAAACTTAACAATATCGTCGGTCTTGAGCTCTTTTCTTTTGATAAAGTTGGTCCATTCAGGCTCAAACACACAAGTCTCGCTCCTTCGAACATATTTGAACCTGAATACCCATTCTCTTCGGGCAATTGCTGATTACCAGGCTCTGACTGTATTGGAGAAATATACAACACCTAACAAGTAGCAACAGGCCTCACTGAGGCAGCACAGGCGGGGTTCGTGCCATGGTTCTCTGAATCTGGAGAAATTCAAGGCCTTCATCAAGCAAGCTATGCGAATTGGGGCATTTGGGTGCACTTCCAAGCCATGCACTTGCCGCGCGCCAGGCTCGTGCTCCTGCATGCATGCAACAGAGGAGGAGGCTCGTTGCGAACTCATGTATGCATGCCACGCTCCAGCATGCATGCAACTAGGAGGTCGTCTACACCCAACACGCCGGAGGCGATTTACAGGCATTGAAGTTGGTCTGCACGAAACAAAACAGATGGTCTGACATGCATTGACTGCAGCCGAAGTTTTAATTGCTTCATATGACAGAGTTGTCAAGACATGTCAATAAACAATGTTAAAAAGTTATTCTTGGCAATAAGAGGGAGGGTTTTAAGACTTAGGATAACCCCAAAATATAATTTAAAAAGTATAGGATTAAAATTTGTGCACGATGTTTCACAGTTATCTAAAACCAGTGGATTACAGTTTATAGTGAAATTAATTTGCATAGCCATCTAAATTACTTGTTTTGCAATTAAAGTAAGTTGAATATAATCATAAGTCTCTAGTGAAATTAATTTGCATAGCTATCTAAATTTAGAATCTATTCATTAACTGTTGGAATTATGTAATTACTCCACAGCGAGGCTAATTTTGAAGCGGCAACATTAGCTGTCGGAACTTTGAAGAGTCATCACCGTTCAGTTTGTGGCCGCTGCAACACTGAAGAGTCACATCACCGCCTCAACGCTTAACAAAACAACAAATTATTAAATCATAAAAAACCATTTTTATATGTTAGCTGAGCCGATCTATTTTCTGAAGAGGCCGCACATTTTTTCAAACTCTGTCAAACTGTAACAGAAAGTAAATTATTTACAGAGAATCTCGTTTTTGTATAAATGAAGGGCGAGCTTGCACTTAATGGACGACTTAGTTAAAATCTTATAAATACTTGCACTGTAAACCATATTTGACAGGCTAAACATGAACAACAAAGCGTAATAGAAACAGAGTTGAAACTCTGATATTTTCCTGTGTAATTTTGTGTTTTACTTTGTTTTGAAAAAAAACTAAGTTTTATTTTTTTCTATGTCAGGTTGTTGTATAAGTTTTTGGACACAGGGGTCATCAAATCAGTGAAAAATAGTGAGCTGCAACAGAGCTGTGCATAAGTTGTGAGTGACGTCAGCAGTCGCAGCTAGTTGATTTAAGCGTATAGAATGTTGCGGGCTGTAACAACCAGCTGCAACACCTTCCACTGGGTACTGTTAGTAGTAGCAGTCGAGCTGCAACAGTCCTGTAGGAACAAAATTTGATTTTGTAAAGTCTGTTAGTTAGTCGCAGCCAGCAATGTACAGCTTTCCTGTAGGTTGTTTTTGAAGCTGTTCGTGAAGTTTTTAGTGTTGTTGTTGAAGCGAGCGGCACTCCCCTGCCTTCCCCAAAGTGGTATCAGAGCGTAGTTAAGTTTCATCTCTTGTTTAAGAGCCTGGTTGAGTTTTATTTCTCATTTGTTTTTGAAATTAATTGTAATGACTACTAACAGCAATGCAATCCAGCCATAAATTCCAGTATTGTCTGAAAGAAATTACGACACATAGTTCATTAAAGTGAGAACTATCCTACGTGCTCAGGATCTTTGGGAGTTTGTTACGATTGGCTATCCTGAACCAGCTGATTAAGTGGCTGAGTTGGCTCTAACAAATGTTGAGCGTGTTCTATTGAAGGAAAATCGGAAGAAGGATAATAAAGCTCTTGGTCTTATTTAGCAAGGCCTGAGTGAACTATTTTTCCGAAAAAATCAAGTGCTGAGTCGTCAAAGAAAGCTTGGGACACTCTTGAAACATGCTATCAAGGTGTGACCAAGGTGAAGAATTTTAAGTTGTAGAATTTAAAAAGAGACTTTGAGAATCTGAAGATGAAAGACAGTGAGACTGTTGATAATTTCATGACACAAGTCATGAGTGTTGTAAACTAACTACGGAAGTACGGTGAAGACCTTCCAGATCAGCGTGTGATTGAAAAATTGCTGAGATGTTTGTCAAAGAAGTTTGAAGCAGTGGTTGTTCCAATTGAAGAATTTAAAAATCTTAGTCAGATGCACATTGATGAGCTGACTGGTTCATTGCTTTCTCATGAATCAAGAATGAACAGGTATGATGATACTCCTTTAGAAAATGCTTTTAAATCTCAGTTAAATGTTACTAGAGGTAGAGGCAGAGGCAGAGGAAGAGCTAGTAACAGAGGAAGAGGAGGACGAAGTGCTGGTCATAATGACCGCATAAATGATGTTGAAAATGAAGAGAAGTTACAGCAGAGTACTCCTAGCGTAAGGGGGAGTAGCAGCAAAGCAGGGCAGTCAGGGAATTAGAGGTATGATAAATCTAAAGTTCAATGTTTTTATTGTAAGAAATTTGGGCATTTTGCTAACAAGTGTTGGAAGAAACAAGCAGATGCTAGTAAGTTGTCTACACACATGACAGAGGAGACTGAAAATGAAGGGTAGCCTATGTTTTTGACTTGTAATGTCACCCAAAAAAGTTCAAAAGATATATGGTTTTTGGACATCGCATGCAACAACCACATGACTGGAAATAAGGAATTAGTTTCAATTCTAGACACCAACATTCAATCTAAAGTAAAGTTGGGTAATGACTGTAAGGTAAAAGTTATTGGTAAATGTGTGATTGTTGTGTATGCAAAAGATGGTAAAAGAAGAACTATTCATGATGTTTATTATGTTCCTGGTTTAATGTGTAATTTATTGAGTGTTGGACAATTGTTGGAGAAAGAGTACAGAGTATTCTTTAAGAAAAATATATGCACTATTTATGATAAATATCCAAGTAAACAGTTGATTGCCATAGTAGAGATGACAAAGAATAGAATGTTTTCGCTGACTATGAAAAATGATTTGACTAACTCTTTGAATTCTTATAAAACTAAGAGTTTAGATCAATCATGGTTATGGAATTTACATTTTGAGTTTAAGATATGGCCATTTACATTTTGGTGGTTTAGAATTGCTACAGAAGAAGCAGATGGTAAAAGAATTGCCGAGTATTGAGCAACCAGCAAGCTCATGTGAAAGTTGCATATTGGGAAAGCATCATAGAGAGAAATTTATTTATGGAGTCTCAAACAGAGCAAAGGAACCATTGGAGCTGGTACACACAGATTTGTATGGACCAATGCAAATACATTCTTTGACTAGTAATGTTTATTTTATATATTTTATTGATGATTGCAGTCGAAACATTTGGGTGTATTTGCTGAAACAGAAATCTCAAACATTTGATGTGTTCAAAAGTTTTAAAGCTATGGCTGAAAAAGAGAGTAACAAATTTATTAAAGTCTTGAGATCAGATGGAGGAGGTGAGTATATGTCAAATGAATTTATGGATTTTTGTAAGTATCATGGAATTAAAAGGAATTTTACTGTACGCTACACTCCACAGCAAAACGGTGTAGCAGAAAGGAAGAATCGAACCATTATGAACATGGCTCGAAGTATGATGAAGGAGAAGCATCTTTCAAATGAATATTGGGGAGACGTTGTTACTTGTTCAGTGTACATCCTAAACAGAAGCCCAACGAAGAGCGTGAAGGATCGAGTTCCTCGGCAAGCTTGGAGTGGTAAGTGTAGTAGCATATCTCATTTAAGAATTTTTGGTTGTGTAGCCTATGCACGTGTACTTGAAGAGTTGAGAAGAAAGTTAGATGATAGAAGTCAAAAATGTATTTTTGTTGGATATAGTGAAGAATCTAAAGCATATAGACTTTATAATCCCATCACCAAGAAGTATGTAATTAGCAGAGATGTGGTGTTTAAAGAAGAAGAAGCATTTGATGGAAGCATTGATAAATTAGTTGGTGAGAAAGCTGTAACACCTCACACAGAAGATGAAGAAGATGAACATGGCACACATGGAGGACAATTGACTCCACATACACCAGCAGTAAGGACACCTGCCAGAACGCCCAGAACTCATGAACATGGTGAACCATCAAGTGTTGGTGGATGACAAGGAACAGGATCGAAGGTAAGTAATGAATCAAATCCCACACTGGCATCATTAAGAAACAGAGTTAGAGGTAAGAAGACTAGAAGTTTAAGAGAACTGTATGAACAAGATGATGAAGTAGATCACGTTTCAAATTTTGCATTTATAGCATGTGATCCTGTAGATTATTTTGATGAAGCCATTAAAAATGATGTTTGGATAAAAGCAATGGATGAAAAAAATGATGCCATAGAAAGAAATAATACTTGGAATCTTGTAGATTTGCCTGATGATAAAAATTGTATTGTTGTCAAATGGATTTATAAAACAAAGTTAAATGCTGATGGTGATGTTGAAAAATATAAAGCAAGACTTGTTGCTCAGGGGTTTAGTCAACAACCTGGAATTGATTATAATGAGACATTTGCACCTGTAGCAAGACTTGATACGGCAAGAATGGTATTAGCTATTGTTGCTCATAATAAATGGTATTTATATCAAATGGATGTAATGTCTTCATTTTTGAATGGATCTTTAGAAGAAGAGGTTTATGTGAGACAACCTCCGGGATATGAGGTTGATGGACAAGAACACAAAGTCTACAAATTGAAGAAAGTGTTGTATGGATTGAAGCAGGGACCCAGAGTTTGGTACAGCAGAATTGATGAATATTTGAATGGTGAAGGATTTAACAGAAGTCCAAGTGAACCAACATTGTATACAAATGTAAACCAAGAAGGTAAATTACTGATTGTTTGTTTATATGTGGATGATTTGATATTCACTGGAGATCTTTCTGTAGATGAGTTCAAGAAAGCTATGAAAACAGAATTTGAGATGACTGATTTAGGATTGATGAAATATTTCCTTGGTATTGAAGTCATTCAATCTAAAGATGGTATTTTTATATGTCAGTCTAAAGATGCAAATGATGTATTGAAAAGATTAAGAATGTTGAATTGTAAGCCAGTTGTAACTCCAATAGCAACTGGCACAAAACTCAGTAAGGATGATGATGGGTCAAAAGTTGATCCAATGATGTATAAGAGACTGGTTGGAAGTCTCATGTACTTAACTACAAAAAGACCTAATATAATGTTTGCAGTAAGTTTAATTTCAAGGTTTATGGAAACACCAAAGAGTACCCACTAGTAAGCTGGAAAGAGAATCCTAAGATATATTGTCGAAACAACAAATTTTGGTATCCAGTATATATCTAATTCAAATTTTAAGTTGATTGGATACACTGACAGTGATTTTGCAAGTTCTATTGATGATAGAAAGACCACATCTGGATATGTGTTCAGTTTTGGATCGGGATCAGTAGCATGGGCATCGAAGAAATAGCCCATTGTGACACTATACTCTGCTGAGGCGGAGTATGTTGCAGCAACAACAGCTGCTTGTCAAACAGTATGGATGAGAAGAACTCTTTCTGAGTTACACCATGAACAAAATGAACCAACTCCAATCTTTTGTGATAATAACTCAGCTATTGCACTATTAAGAAATCACGTCTTTCACAAAAGAAGTAAACATATTGATACATGGTATTATTTTATTTGTGAACTGATAAACAACAATGAAATAAATGTGGAATTTTGCACATCAAGAAATCAGTTTGCAGACTTGTTTACAAAACCATTGGGAAAATATTTGTTTGAACTTCATAGGAAAAACATTGGGGTTTGTAAGCTGTAACAGAAATCAAGTGTTACAAAATTTTGTTTTTTGAAGTGTAGTAATTAAAGGGGAGAATGTTGGAATTAGGTAATTACTCCACCGCCAGGATGCAACAGATTTTGAAGTGGCAACATCAGCTGTCAGAACTTTGAAGAGCCATCACCATTCAACTTGTGGCCGCCGCAACACTGAAGAGTCACAGCACCGCCACACCGCCTCAACGCCTGACAAAACAACAAAATATTAAATCATAAAAAACCATTTTTATATGTCAGCTGAGCGGATCTATTTTCTGAAAAGGAAGCACATTTTTTCAAACTCTGTTAGACTATAACAGACAGTAAATTATTTATAGAGGATCCTGTTTTTGTATAAACGAATGGCCAACTTGCACTTAATGGCCGACTTAATTAAAATCCTATAAATACTTGCATTGTAAACCATATTTGGCAAGCTGAACATGAACAACAGAGCGTAATGGAAATAGAGTTGAAACTCTGATATTTTCCTGTGTAATTCTGTGTTTTACTCTGTTTTGAAAAAAAACTGAGTTTTATTTTTTTTTTATGTTGGATTGTTGTAGCAGCTCGTTTTTTAGTGTGAATGTTGTTTATTTATTCAGTAGAATGTTTTTGATAAGTTTCTGGACACAGGGGTCATCAAATCAGTTAAAAATAGTGAGCTGCAACAGAGCTATGCGTGAGTTGTGAGTGACGTCAACAGTCGCAACTAGTTGATTTAAGTGCATAGAGTGTTGCTAGCTATAACAGCCAGTTGCAACACCTTCTACTGGGTACTATTAGTAGTAGCAGCCGAGTTGCAACAGTCCTGTAGGAATCAAAATTGATTTTGTAAAGTCTGTCAGTGAGTCGCAGCCAACAATGTACAACTTTCCTGTAGGTTGTTTTTGAAGTTGTTCATGAAGTTTTTAGTGTTGTTGTTGAAGCGAGTGGCAATCCCCTGCCTTCCCCACAAAAACATTCAAGATGTTAATTCAAAATCCTTGAAAGTCCAATGTTTATATGTGTGTATAGTATGTGAAAGTATTTCATTGGTGTTTACCATTTCAACTATCAATGCGATGGATTACACCATATTATATAGAACATTGTCCATGATTTATTTCATAGGTGACTTCCACGTTGTCAATGTCGGAATTGCAAACCAAGCAATACTGATCCTGGTCTAAAATCATGTCTCTTGTACAACTTGTATGCTCGACCCTCTGTTAAGTATTTGTTTCATAGTTAAAAATTATTATTACTACTCTAAACCATACTAACTTAAAACTAGCCATATGAAATATACTTTTAGAAATGGCTTCTCTAAACAAGTATTTTTTGCATTAACAAATAGAGACTTTTCCACTAGGCATTCTACTAATGTAATTGAAAAAAAGAATTCTTTTAGATGTTGAAGAGCTTGAAATCCATCATAGAGTTTTAAGATGCTGACTTGCAATAACTTCTTTAAAAGTACATTGACCAAATGAAACATTTTCAAATCGCTAAAATAAAATGACTTCTTAAAAATAATGCTCAATTTTCTAATGTAGCATAGCTAGATCACAAGTTCTCCGAGAGCGCATTGAATCTACTATAGTTTTTATCTTCTTCTGCCTAGGAAACTCGAAACCAACCAGAAAACAACCTTGGCAAATTGAAACTTATGTTTGCTGTCATCAAATACAATAATGATTTGGCCTTCTAGACTCAAAGAAGTTCATTATGACACACACAATCTTAATACTATAATAGTCTAACTTTCCATGTTCAAAGAACCTGACTAATGTATAGAAATTGTTGAGTCTACACTTGAAAAAGCCTTGTATAATGAAAAACACTAGGTGATAAATTGTCATTGTAGACTGTCCTAATGATTGATTGATCTTGCAGTCCAACTATTGAACTTGCCAAGTTTTCTATTGATAGAGAAATTAAAAAAAAATGAAAATGACAAAGCTATTGGATGCATGATTCCATTCTTTTTCCTTCCAAATTAGTTTGACTGAAAAGCATTTTACATCAATTCTAATATGTTTGGATTAAGTTGTATTCTTCATATGTTGCTTGGGATTAAATAGTATTCGTCAACAAAGATAAATGATAAAGATAGAAAAACTTTGTTGAAAAAAATATAGAAGTCAAATGCTTAAAACCAAAGCCAATAATAAATATAATCTTTAATACAAGATAGATGTACAAACATACACATGGCAAGTGATTATTAATAACATTTTTAACTTTTCTGTAAGCAATATCTTTAGTTAATTATAACATAGAATGGTATGCATCAATCATTAGATAAGATAAGATCAAGTAATGTGAAAGCAAAATAAGGTAGTGAAATGGATTTTTAAATATTCTTTTTGTAGCCATTTTTTATTTTTTTTTAGCTATGGTTGAAGATTTGTAGCCATTAAAGTTTAAAATTCATCAACAATTGTGTCTTGTGTCTTTCTAATAACTTGCTAGTATATCCTAACATATGCCTTCTCAATATTTAAGATATTAACGTTTGCTTCATGTCTATGGCCAACAACTATAATCATTGCACTTGCATTTGATCATTTACAACTGATGAAACAACATAAACCATGCATTGAAAATGAAACATATTAGCTAGCAATATTTTTCTTTCCATATGTTGTTCCTATGTTTTTGTCTTATTACAAGATAGCAAAAAGATGCATTGCATTTAGTTCTTACTTTAATTGTGATCATTCTCCATGTCAATACATTGCAAATATAATTATTGTTCAATTAAAGATACACAAAGCACTATGCATTTGCAATCTCATTGCCCACCTTTTGCATTTGCAATTACAAGGTTCTTGGCATAGGCTTGCTATACAAATGCAAAGTAGAGTTACACTTGTTACAATGCACCATTGTTTGGCTATATGTTAATTAATTACAAGGTTCTTGGCATAGGCTTTCTATACAAATGCAAAATAGAGTTACAATGCATCATTACTGGGCTATATGTTAATTGATTACATCTCTTAGTGCCTCATAATAAAGCTGGTATCTATACATACATCACAATTAAAAAAAAAATACTTTACCAATTTAGTTTTTTAAAAATTAAATTGAACCAAATTTCTATACCACATCAAACTCAAACACCAATATCTTGTTCTATCACTTTTCCAAAAACAATTACAAATTACAATATCAAACACGTTGCCAAAAACATTACCACCTAATTGCTCTTGTTTATTAATTAAAATTAATAATAAATTATTAAAAACAATTACGTCACATGAAAATGAAATTTAGTATAAAGTTCAGATAACGTAAGAGCATGACATTATGAGTCACCTATATTCAGAAATATAAGAAAGTCTCCAATCATCCAATGCCTTCAATGTAAAGTGCTTCATAGCATTTAATTCAATGTGTCACCCAAATCCATAAATATAAGAAAGTGTCCAATGCGTTCAATGTAAAGTGTTCCAAAACATTTAATTCAAAGTGTCCAGAGCTTTTAAAAGACCTTTTGAGAAATTACCAACCACTTGTCATTTTGAAGATGTTTGAGTCCATGCACCATTTATTATTTCCACATTAATCAATTCTTAACATACACGTAAAGTAAGAGCTTATTTTAGTCGGCGACAACTAGACGGTTTCCTCCTGATTTATCATCTAACAGCCGCCGGAAAATTTGGAATTTACTATTTTTATTAGTGGAATAGAGTTATAGAGATTGTAGTTTGTCCCTCGTCTATGGCTTTTCATTCATCTGAACTTTCCATAATCATCCAAGCAAAATCGCACAGAAGATAATTGAAATCCACCATAGAAATTATGAAACGAATTATAAGACGATATTGGTGTGATTTTGATACGCAACCAGCCACTTTAGCGATTTGTAAATGAATATTGGTGTGATTTTGATAGGCAGCCTGCCACTTTAGCGATTTGTAAATGAATAGTGGAAATACCACTCAATAATGGCTTTACTTCATGTGATAATAATTCAAGGTTTATAACCAATGTCATTATAATTAGTGGTATTCTATTTTGAGGGACAGATTTCACAGATATTTCAACAACCAATTACAAATTTAGGCAAGAAAATCAGGATAGGTGGAAGATCCAGATATGGAAGGATGTCCAAAACTGTACGTCAACGTAGATATTTTGTAGCCCTTAAAAAGCATATTTCAGGATAGAATGTGCATACTTTTTTATAGATTAATGCGCCTTCGGTTGGAGCCTTGACAGCACACTTCTTAACTTGTCTGCTGCTGTCTTTTTAATGCCATGAAGTATTCTCTTGCAACTTGGTGTTTTGCAGGCCTACAAATCATCAAATCTAAGGAGCAGAAATAGTACTCCTGTTACTGTGAAAGGAGTCCGATTAATTGCTGCATCTATGTCAACTGTTTCATTTAGTAGCTCTGCCACATTATCTTGTTCTGAACATGGCCGTCATGAAGAAAGTTCCTCCAGTGATGGAAGCGATTTTGCAGCATATGAAGATCTGAGCAGTAAGTCCTCGCAGGGTTCTATTGATATGAATTGTGAAAGCGAGTCCACCATGTCTGACGATGATGAATATGCAGTTGATAAAACTGCTGCATCCTTCACAGACCCAGCAGGCGGAGCAGAAAACCAAGCTCAAAGAAAGATTCATCACCAACCCCAACAACATGCCAACCTGGTAAATATGTTATAGTGATATGTGAAATCGCCATATTGATCTGTGCAATATATTATATAGCATATTGATCTGTGTAATATATTAGAGAGCATAATGATCTGTGCAATCACCATTAATACCATTGTAATCTGTTTTATTGATGTGTTTTTGCTGTGTATTTATAGGTCTGGGAGGATCCTACAATAATATCAGATATTTCATGGACTGATGAAAAGCACAACTTATATCTAAATTCTATAGAGGAGGACTTTATTAAGAGGCTCTATGAGCAGGGCCGTTATATATATTCTTGTAAGAGACAGGAGGCTGAATGGATAACTACCTATGTGTTAAGCAAAGGTTTACACGAGGTTGGCATACATTATATATATACATATGTGGGAGACTTTCTGCATATATTTGTTCATAACCAGTATTCAGATTTCATTTTGGTTTCCTATTTTTTTAAGGCAATATCTGTTCTTTCATTGTGAAGAAGATTGGGAATTGTGTAGAACTAATAACGAGTGCTCATTGTATGTAGAGTGCTGAACCCGGGATTCCATGTGATTACCAGCCCCTTAATCTATTTCCTCAGGAGAAAGAGATTCACAATTGCACAAAACGGTCTAGGTTGGAGAGGATATGTACTACCAAACAAAACCACCAAGAAGGAGATTATATAAATGGTCATCTCAGCCCTAAATTTTATAGATCATGGATGTTTCATTTTTTTTATGTTTTTCCTCATGGAGTGTCTAGAATTGCATTTGTGTTTAGTCTTTTTATTTGCATTCAACCTTGATGATGAATCTCCATATATTCCATAAATGCAGAGAGAGTAAATAACTGCAAATCCTTCAAGAAACCAACTGGAGAAGGATCCGCAGAAACGGGAGATGCACCGTACGAAGATACTCGAAAGATTCAAATACAGTGTTTTAAAGGTAGTTATAAGCATGATCATGGCACAAACAAAGACATGTCAGATTGTTACATGCAAGAAGACCAAGTAAGAGTTATATTACATGCATTTCTTACAAAAATATATTGGTAAACTGCATAAAATAATTGTAATAAGTTTAAGTATTTCTCATGTTTTGTTTTCAGGAAAATACCTCTCAGAACCTTTAGTAGCAAGCAGTATTATCTTCCTTTCTATAGCCAGCCCAAAAAAAATCCCTTGAAATGGCAGGCAGCTGAAAGTTGTAGAAAACTATAATAAACACAGATTTTAATGCTGTCAGCGGAACATTTTTTCCTTGTATATACGAGTTCAAGGCCACACCCTTTTTTCTTGTATATACGAGTTCAAGGCCACCTACCACTTGATGTTCCAGTTTACATGAGTTTAGGAGCTCTAGAGGCCAATCCCTATAACTTAAGATCCCACACTAAGTCACTAGAGTCCCATCATCAGTTCACCCTAAATTGTGTTAAGTTATCCTCGAATGGTCATTAGTTAGTTCATATCCAGTTAGTTTAGCACCACATTTGCTTAATTTTAGGAGGTATGCTCCTTTTCCTACCTACCTTGTTCACTTAACTGACTGAAAACTAGTTTAGTTGTCCTGAGTTGCATTAGTGAGCTCCCAATGGTGATTTTCCCAAGTTGGTCAATTTGAATCCTACCTGGTGTATTCAAATTCTTCCTATTGTATCATCATTGTATTACATAGAGGTTAATTAATATTGATGTAATGTTATGCTCACTAATTTTTGTCTCTTGGTTGTTCAATTTCACCATGAATGTTTGATCAGTGTACATTGAATTTCTTCTTTCTCCTTCAACCTTCTTTCACAGTGAATTCATTCAAGCCCGAGGATCCTAAGCTTTGCAAAATTGATCACTATGTTGTTTTCTAAGACAAAAAACTGAGAAAAATAAAAAATAAACTTCAGCTAGACCATCCACTCATGCATACATATGTTTCTGCATGTCTGGTTTGCTTCGAAAAAGAGTACAAAATACAAAAATACATCCTTTTTTCATGGTAAAAAACTCTACATTGCAAACTGGAAACAAGTTGTCGATCTACTATAAATTTACCCTTGTCATATTGCAGCTCAACAGGTCTCTGTTTTAGCTATTTGATTCCAAAGCACACATTGCCATATTTTTTCTCCTTCTTGAAATTCCTGTCAATTTTTATTTGCCTTGATTTGTTACCGAAACTTGTTCACAACTACTTCAAATTCAAAAGAAAATAGACTTTTTTTTTCAATTGTCTTATGTATTTTGCACACAATAGTTTCAGTTTATTTGCTACACCATTGATTTCCAACATAGCTATCCAGAAGAACTCCTGGAATTTCCCATACAAATGTTGAAGGTTTTGCCACAAAAACACTAGCCAAGCTCTTGATTTTGAGTCGTGTAATCATTCCAGGAAAAAATTCACAATTTTCTTCCATAGCCAAAAAACTCTCTAGCCAAAATTGGAAATGGGTTATTGATCAAATATAAATTCACCGACGTACTGGATTTCTTTTGTTTCCTCTAGTGTTTGTCAATTTTATTTGTATATTTTTATTGTCGACATCTGTTTACAATTAGATCAACTTGAAAATAAAGTCTCAACTCGCTAATCTAAAATAGCTACATCAAGAATTTCCCAAACTCATAATGAATCTGTAAGAATTTTTATCTTCTCCTACCATCTCAAGGAAGCTGAAAAACAATAAAAAATAACTTGCATACAAACTTCATGTAGTGTTGGCACATTTAATTGAATGCAAACTAGTATACCAGGCTAGAAAATTCTCTTTGTTGTAGTTGCATGGGATGAGTCTTTGAGTGATAAAAAGTTCAGATTAAAAAACATAAAATTGATATAAAATATCTAGATAAACAAGGTGTCATTTATTTGCCTTCAAAATTTATTGGGTTGCATTTTACATGCATTCTAGTATGGCTAAATTAAGTGAAATTTCTCTGGAAAATTCAATATCATATTTGTTGTTGAAGTTCACTATTTGCAAATTCTACCTTCTATTGATTGTTGGTGCTTTTTGACAAATCAAACATAACTAAAATTGTATTAGAAAATATATATATATATATATATATATATATATATATATATATATTAACAAAGTAAAACAGAGATGAAGCTCTCAGGCTTGCTTTCTTATTAAACAAGGATGAAAATCATTATATTTATAGCTTGTCATACAAGCAACAGATTCCTACAAAAATGGATCTGATAGCAATAAATAAGGGAAGCGTAGATTCAATTGCAGCTGTTTCTATTTTATTCTAGCAGCTGTTTCTATTTTATTCATTTCTAAATTAATATCTAACACTTCCCTTTAATAGACAAATGGATTTTCTACCACACCTAACTTTTTCCTTCATTCTTCAAAGTTCTTCTTTCCAAGAGGCTTGGTAAAGATGACAGCCACATTCTCAGTGACATTACAATAGATCAAGTCAATTTCATTTGATTGTATCTTTTCTCTTACAAATGATGCTGAATTTCAATATGCTTGGTTCTGGCATGATAAATTGGGTTGTGTGCCAATTTAATAGAGCTCTGATTGTCACATTTGAGAACAGTTGGCTTCATTTTCTTGTGGCCAATATCTTCAAGAATTCTCCTTAACTAAATAGCTTCACAAGTAGAATTGCATAGAGCTTTGTATTCAGCTTCTGTTGATGATAAAGAAACTGTTAGTTGTTTCTTACTACTCCAAGACATGACCCCTATACCTATGTTGAATGCATATCCTAAGTTTGATTTCCTGTCATCGGGATTTCCAGCCCAATCTGAATCAAAGTAACCTATCAACTCAACATCACAATCATCAGTATACATAATACCAAAATTAATAGTTCCTTTTAGATATATCGAAGGACTTTCTTTGCAACCATCCAGTGGCTTTCAAGTGGTTTAGCCATGAACTGCCTAAGGATGCTGACAGAATATGCTATGTCTAGTCTGGTAGTGGTAACATAGTTTAAAATTCCCACCAACTGGCGATATAGAATACCATTTTCTTCTTTAATTTCATCAACACTAGATAACTTAACATTTTGTTCTAAAGGTGTTGACACTGACTTGCTTTCAATCATATTGAATCTTTCCAGAATCTCCCTTGTGTATTTACTTTGAGTGATCATTGTTTTACTACCTTCTCTCCATATTTCTAGACCTAAACAATAATGTATTTCACCAAGATCCTTCATTTCAAATGTCTGTGCTAATTGAATTTTAATATCTTCAATCAAGTCAGAAGCAGTTCCTGTTATAATCGAATCATCAACATATAAGGATACCATAGAAACATTCTCATTTTCATCCTTTTTGACATACAGATTAGGATCATTTTTTATTTTCACAAAACCTTTCTGAGCAAAGAATGAATCAATTTTAATATACCAAGATCTAGGTGCTTGTTTCAAACCATATAAATATTTCTTAAGCTTACAGACAAGATCCTCTTGTCCTTTCTTTATAAATCCTTCAGGCTAAACCAAATAAACTTCTTCTTTTAAATCACCATTAAAAAATGCAGATTTAAAATCTAACTCATGTACTTTCCAATTGTATTTTGTAGCTAATGCAATCATGATTCTAATTGTATTTAACTTAGCTACAGGTGTAAAAGTGTCTTCATAATCAATTCCTTCCTTTTGTGAATACCCTTTTGCAACTAATCTGGCCTTATATTTGTCAACACTTCCATCTGCATTAAATCTGGTTTTATATAGCCATTTACATCCTATTTGAAGTTTGTTTTTAGGCAGTTCTATTTATTCCCAAGTCTCATTCTTCATTATTGACTCATATTCTTCATTCATTGCAGTATTCCATTCCTTATGTTTTTTAGCTTATTCATAAGAAATAGGTTAGATACAACATTCATTACTTGTGTCACCAATGCATAATCTTTATACCTGGAGGGTACCTGAATTGTTCATGATGACTTCCTTTTCGGTCCACCACTTTCTTCACTTTCACTTCTTCTTTTCTGAGGTGTAGGATCCCCTCTAAGAGGAGTGTTTGTAGTATCCATGTTACTTTCACTTTGTTCTTGTACTTGTTCTTGTTCTCCATTTATAACAATTGTAACATGAACATCATTGTCATAAGGAGTATGCCAAACATCATATTTACTTATTTCATCATCTGTATTCTCATGAAAAATCACATCTCTGCTGCTCTGAGCTTATGTGTACTAAGATCAAGTAGTTTGCATGCCTTATGATCATCACAATAGCCAAGGAATGTACACTTTTTGCATCAATTTTTCTTCACTCATCTTTGGGAATATGAGCAAACGCCTTGGAACCAAATACCCTTAAATGACCAACTTCAGGTTTATAGCCATAAAGGACTTCAAAAGGCATTTTTAGATCTAGAATCTTAGTTAGACTTCTATTTTTCAAATAAACAGTAGTGTTAATGGCTTCTGCCCAAAAACCATTAGAGATATTTTTACCTTTCAACATGCTGCGACACATTCCACTAATGTCCTGTTCTTCCTTTCAGCTACACCGTTTTGTTGTGGTGTAGAAGACACTGTGAATTGTTGAACAATCCCATTGTTTTTGCAGTAGCTATCAAAAGATCCTAAGGTATTGTTGAGGCCTGGAAAATTGCAAGTAACAATAGTTAGGGATTCTCCCCAGTAAACGTTCCCAACTAGCCCGTTACTGTTTAGTATGGGGAATCTGTCTGGTTTACGGTTCGGCTACCATAGGTCAAGTAACAAAAATAAAGGGTTTTATCGGTTACGGCCCGGTCCACCGTGTATGTTTTTAGTTTTTTGTATTCAAATATGAGATGCAAGTGCCTATCTAAAAATGCAGATTGATAGAGAATACGAACAGCGGTCACAATGTGATGTGTAGGTTCTTACCTCTCATCTTAACTCTCTCGCATCTAAACCACACACAGTAAGAAAAAACTAAAACTAACTATCTAACCTATCCCTAGGGAGCAAGATTATTATTCATCAATGGGTAATGTATTTTGTGTATGCATTAAGAAAATTCATAGATAGTTGTTACTTATTTCAAAACACATGAACATTTATAGATATATGAACAACCAGATAGCTAATTTTTTATGAACAACATTCATTACTCACAGTGGAAATTTCATAGAATAAACTAGAGCGCATTCATAACAAGAACATAGGTTCAAAGAGTTAGAACAATCTCACAGTTAATTAATAACAGCTGAAAACAAAATAGTTCACATTCAACAAATCCATTGCACAGCATTTGAAACCTTCCACAAAGCTTTCTCCAACAGGAAACTTGTAATTTCATTATGCAAAAGGAAATAATTCTTCTTACATCATACTCTCACAAATCTATCTAGGAAAAAGTCCTTTACTCTATCTAACTCTCCTATACTTATACAAAATAGCAAAACCTCTTGGGCTGCCCTCGGTGACCTTTGGGCTCCCCCCCAACTGTTCATTCTCACAAATTTGTCTTTTAGTGAGTGCTCATGATTCATACAATACGTTACATTTCAGATTTAGATTTTAAGAGCACTTTATAAAAAGGGACCAGCTTGGTAACAAATGAACTTTTCCCAAGCCTAGGCCTCTGCTGCTGCTGATCCGTTTGAGATCTCAGACCTTAACTTTATCCTTCCTTTTTCTATCTCACTTTTTTATGCTTCAGCCTCTTCTTTCCTTGCTGCCTCTCTTCTGTTTTGATTTTTATATATATCTTGCTTGCAGTAGTCACCCTGTTATGAATATAGCAAATCTTAGATCACTTAGTGTTTGACAAAGTAACAAAGACTGTATTAAAACATACATCTTGTAAAGTGAACTATCAAAAATATTAATGCACGAAACAAAAATGATAATTCAAGAAAATCCCGCAAGTTCGTATCTTGAACTCTGCTAAATCCACTGTCCAAACTAAAATTACAAGCCGACTCTCAATCTCAGTCCAGGTTGCATCTGGACCAAATCAAAATCCTCCAATGAAAGCATGAATCATGACAAAGTAACCGCCATCAAAAAACAGAGTAAAAGCACACGAGAAAGGTAGGAAAACCTTCACCGGCAGGAAAAATGCTAAGCATCGGACGAAAACAAAGCTCGCATCGGAGATCGAAACCACTACAGTATCGGATGATTAGATCCATAAGGAGCCGTAACAATGGGCGACGAACAAACTATGGGCTCCGTGGAAAAATAGAACATTAACAATCGGAGGCTCGGAAGACTAACCCATATTGCATCGGGATATGAACCAACTAACCATTGGAGAGATAGCGTACCACACAGTCGCAACGGCGGGAAACAATCAACCTATGTCTTCTGCAATCCAATGAAAACGTCGGCGATCAGAAACGTTAATAACTACGGCTCGGTGACTTTAACACTAAGCATCTCCGTAGTATCAATGAGATAAACAACAAAGCCTCCGAAACGGCGGCATCACTCGAGACTAGAACTCCGACACTTAGCCAAAACATTCCAATAGCGAAAACAAAAGATCATCGCAAAGAAAACAGTTTGAACCAATAAAACCACGTAATCGGTGAAAGAAAACTAATCATCGGCCTGTTCTTTATCTATCCTCCGAAACAGCGGTGATATAGAGGACTAAAGTTTCAATTCAAACTTCTGATAGCAATGAAGGGAATCATTCAGATCAAAGGATATCATTTTCAAATCAACTTTAAACTCTACAGTCCAAAGCATTGGCAGACAAAAACAGTTTTTCGAAAAACACGAAAATAGTTGACCTCACTTCAACTTCAAACAATCCAAAATTGCAGCAAAGGGAAAACGAAAAGAGATTTTAGCAATCCAAACAATCCCAGGAAAAATGAACTTAAAAGGAAGGTCCAAAATTTAAAAAATTTGGAAAAACAGTTGCAACTGCAACAATTGGTGACTACCTGGTGAACCCAGATCTATGGAAAACTTCTTCTTTGAATAACAGACTATTTTGACAATAAATACTAGCATGTTGAATTCTTCTAGATGTATGGATTTCTCAAATGGAAAATGTATGTACTTTTAATCATTGATGATAGTCCAATTTAGGAAAATGGAAACCAAGATTTCAAAGTCAAGATAACTCTTTTGAGGCCAGGAATATGAGTTTCATTTTTTTACCTCTGTCTTCGGGTAGCTTCCAGCTTGGACACCATAGGATTGTAACATATGGTAAACAAAAATATTCATTTGTTCCGCATTCCTATGCCATTTTGCACTTTTTGTGCTTTTGGACTTTTGTCCTTTCTTTTGAGTCCTCTTACATGCCTTTCTTTCTGAATTTTTTTTTATTCAGGCTCCTCTATCCATAGTTTCATTTTGTGTGAGAGATGTATTTATTTTTCAGCTCACGGACGGAGAATAACTTTGGCAATTTTGTACTTATATGATTCAGTACTTTGTTTTGATACATATTGTTTTCTTAAGAGATTTTTTTTACTCTTGTTTGCCTTTTGGCTCTCAATTCTTGGCATGGGATCATTTATATATAACATACCATTTACCTTGCTTCCCTTCCATGGATCTTTTGTTGTCACCCCCTAATACATTTTTTAAATGTGAGATGGATGGAGCCTCAAAATAGTATTCCAAACCTTTTTTATCCTGAGTTATTTTACAAGGATTAAGTAGGACTTCAATGTGTTCATAACCATTTAGGAAAATTGTTGAACTAGAAGAAATTATTTCAGATAAAACAATAGTACACAGTCTTATAATCAAGGATTTTAGTTAATCCAGAATTCGGATGCTTTCCATGCAACCAAAAATTTGCTTCTTTTATTGAAATCAATCAAAATCCAAACTAAAAAACAAACAAAAATAAAATAAATAAAAAATAAGAAACCAAAACAATTTATTTATGTGCGAGAAATAAAAACCAAGAAAATAAAGTTTGAGAACTAACCACTAATTGGTCAGTTCTCTACCCACCCCTGTAAATCTGGCAGCGTGTAAGTTGAGGGGCTAGGCTTGACTGCAATTTGAAAAAGGCCTACCCATTATCAAAAACTACATCTACTATTTTACAATCAATCTCATCAACTCGTGAAAATCGAAGGAGATCGGGCTGGGTGTCTGGTGTACTGCTAGCTTCTTTTGCTTGGTAGTTTCTTGATTCTAGCTCAATTAGATAATTTCCCAATACAGAATTCACTGGTTCATTCTTTTCTTCCAATTGAGTAACATTGTGTTTCATGTGGGGCTCTCTTATTATCTTTATCTGGTTTGGACTTCCCTTATGAGGCAACCACATATGTGACCAATCTGATGCGAAATACCCATTTAGCCTTGCTAACCAGTCTCGATTCAAAACAAGTCCATAAAAATCAGGTATGTCTACTACCACAATATCAATGTATTGACATGTCTTTTCATTGGAAAATAAGCGAATCAAAACATCTTCCATTTCCTCGACTACCTTCACATTGGTCCTGTCTAGCTGAGTAACCTGCCAAGTAGTGGGTTTCGGTTGTCCATTGATATTTTTGCAGACTGAAAGTGGCATAACATTGACTACTGACCCTAAGTCTACTAAACAATTGTGCACCTTATGGTTTAAAATCTCAAAAGTCAAGAGGAATGGTGGGGTTTTAAACCTAGTCTTACCTCCCACACTTGCTTCAACAATCTCTTCTACATGTTGGTTGTTAGTGGGAAGCTCCTCCTCCAGTACTTCAAGTGCTTTTAGCATTTCGTACCCCAACTCAGGTGCTTTAATATTTTCCTTGACATTATTAGCTTTGTCTTCAATAGGCCTAACAGGCATGTTGACTTGTTTTGGATCTTGACTAATAATGGTAAATTCAGGTATTTTATCATCTCTGTTGTTCTTCTGAATTTTCTTACATTCTCCTGAAGTCTCTTAATTTTCGGGAGTATGGAATTGTCTTTATTTAACAAACCTTGACTTCTTGTTATCACATTTGTTTCTGATGTTTCTTCCTGTTTCAGTGAACCTTCCTCTTCTGTATCAAAAAGTGAGACACAATCCCATAAAAATAGAGCATCATCCTCTCATTTTTCTGTGGATTTATTACCCTTTTCTTCCTCATCATCAGCTTCTGTTAGTTTAGAGTCCAATAGCTGATTCATTACTAATGTCATCAAATTGATCCATTGAGGGCAATTTTTTTCAGAATGAGGTTGCTAATGAAAGGTGCAAAAATTATCCATACCCACCTCAGTTAAATTCATTGATGCAGGACTGTGTGGAGGAGGTTTAGATTGATTGTTGTCCTCTCTCCTTTCATAGTAAGGCTTGTATCCTTTATGAGACTCCTTTTCTTTTCCCAAATCTATCACTCTATTAGATAGTTTCTGCATCATTTTCAACACTCCTTCAAAAGTTTTTTCTCCCGACTACTCAGGCTAATCTTCTATGCTCTATTTTTCAGCTTCTACTCTCTCAGCTTCTTCATAAGTTTCTAACAACATAGGTTTGACTTGCATCTTAGCAAACATGGCCAAGTCAGGCCCTAGAGATGAAGTATAGTATTCAATCAGAACTTTATCAGAAGGCTTATCAGTTGTAGAAATTTTTTTAAGATAAGCAGCAAACCTTTGGGTTAAACTATGCACTTTCTCTTTTCTTTCTTTCTTCAAAGCGCATAACCCTTTTATTAGAGCTGCATGAGTTTTCTGGGCTGCATATTTACTTCTAAATATCCTTTCAAATGTGTCCCAGTCTGGGATTGAATTTGCAGGAAGAGCAAAATACCATGAGGCTGTTGCTCCTTTTAGGGTATGTGGAAACAATCTGTAGACTACATCTTCATGTTCTCCAGCCCTTAGTCCTTATATAGCCAAGTAAAAGCTTTGCAAATGATCATCTACCAAAATATTTTCACTTGGGTCAAACTTAGGCAACATTTTCTCAAAATCTTGAGGTAAGTCATGCAAAGGGGGTGCCAGGTTTAAAGGTGACCTAGCCCTCCAAGCAGGTGGTGGATTCGGTGGGTTGGGTGGCTGATTTGCATTCACGTTTGCCATGATTCTGGGTCGAAAATGAGGTGGTGAGTGAATAGGGTATGAACAGGTGAACCGTAAGGTGTATCTAGGCCCACTTGATTCAAAGGTTGAACAACTTCCTGTAAGGCTATTTCTACCAGTTCTTCAAAATCTCCAACCAACACTGCGTCTTCCACTATAGGGCAGTCTTTCTTTCGATATTCTCTTCTGGGTAAGACAGGAATAATTGGTAATCCTCCAATCTTCTTCACATATGCCCCAATATATATTCTCATATCATTAACTACTTCGTTATCGACAGAATATAGATGCTCTTTACCCTTCTCTTCAGGAATTGGATTGGGAAACAAACTACTTTCAGAACTGTCATCGGTGGAATAATCTCGAGAAAATGGGTTTCCTCATCCAACCATGCACTAGCGGCCCTCCTTCTAGCGCCAATAACTGTTGAGGCATGGAAAATTGCAGGTAACAACAGTTAGGGATTCTCCCCAGTAAACGTTCCCAACTAGCCCGTTACTGTTTGGTATGGGGAATCTGTCTAGTTTACGGTCCAGCTATCGTAGGTCAAGTAACAAAAATAAAGGGTTTTACCAGTTACGGCCCGGGCCACTGTGTATTCTTTTAGTTTTTTGTATTTAAGTATGACATGTAAGTGCCCATCTAAAAATGCAGATTGATAGAGAATACGAGGAGCGGTCACAATGTGATGCGTAGGTTCTTACCTCTCGTCTTAACTCTCTCGCATCTAAACCACACACAGCAAGAAAAAACTAAAACTAACTATCTAACCTATCCCTAGGGAGCAAGATTATTATTCATCAATGAGTAATGTTTTTTGTGCATGCATTAATAAAATTCACAGATAGTTGTTACTTATTTCAAAACACATGAACATTTATAGATATATGAACAACCAGATAGCTAATTGTTTATGAACAGCATTCATTACTCACAGTGGAAATTTCATAGAATAAACTAGAGTGCATTCATAACAAGAACATAGGTTCAAAGAGTTAGAACGATCTCATTGTTAATGGATAACAGCTGAAAATGAAATAGTTCACATTCAACAAATCCATTGCACGGCATTTGAAACCTTCCACAAAGCTTTCTCCAGCTGGAAACTTGTAATTTCTTTATGCAAAAGGAAATAGTTCTTCTTACATCATACTCTCACAAATCTATCTGGGAAAAATTCCTTTACTCTATCTAACTCTCCTATACTTATACAAAATAGCAAAACCTCTTGGGCTACCCCTCGGTGACATTTGGGCTCCCCCCCCAACTGTTCATTCTCACAAATTTGTCTTTTAGTTAGTGCTCATGATTCATACAATACGTTACATTTTAGATTTAGATTTTAAGAGCATTTATAAAAAGGGACCAGCTTAGTAACAGATGAACTTTTCCCAAGCCTGGGCCTCTGCTGCTGTTGATCCGTTTAAGATATCAGACCTTCACTTTATCCTTCCTTTTTCTATCTCGCTTTTTTATGCTTCAGCCTCTTCTTTCCTTGTTGCCTCCCTTCTGTTTTGACTTTTAGATATATCTTGCTTGTAGTAGTCACCCTATTATGAACATAGCAGATCTTAGATCACTTAGCGTTTGACAAAGTAACATAGACTGTATTAAAACATACATCTTGTAAAGTGAACTATCAAAAATATTAATGCACAAAACAAAAATGATAATACAAGAAAATCCTGCAAGTTCATATCTTGAACTCTGCTAAATGTGATGTCCAAACTAAAATTACAAGCCCAAAAATAAACTCTCAATCTCAGTCCAGGCCGCATCTGGACCAAATCAAAATCCTCTAATGAAAGCATGAATCATGACAAAGTAACCGCCATCAAAAAACAAAGTAAAAGCACACGAGAAAGGCGGGAAAACCTTCACCGGCAGAAAAAATGCTAAGCATCAAACAAAAACAAAGCTCGCATCAGAGATCAAAACCACTACAGTATAGGACGATTAGATCCCTAAGGAGCCGCAAGGGTGGGCGACGGACAAACTATGGGCTCCACGGAAAAATAGAACATCGGCAATCGAAGGCTTGGAAGACTAACTCGTATTGTGTCGACATATGAACCAACTAACCGTCAGAGAGATAGCATACCACACAGTCGTAATGGCAGGAAACAATTAGCCTACATCTTCCGCAATCCAATGAAAACGTCAGCAATCGAAAACGTTAATAACTACGGCTTGGTGAGTTTAACACTAAGCATCTCCGCAATATCGGTGAGATAAACAACAAAGTCTTCGAAACGGCGGCGTCACTCGAGACAAAAACTCCGACACTTAGCCAAAACATTCCAATAGAGAAAACAAAAGATCATCACAAAGCAAACAGTTTGAACCAATAAAACCATGTAATCGGTGAAAGAAAACTAATCATCGGCCCGTTCTTTATCTGTCCTCTGAAATGGTGGTGATATAGAGGACTAAAGTTTCGATTCAAACATCCGATAGCAATGAAGGGAATCATTCGGATCAAAGGATATCATTTTCAAATCAACTTTAAACTCTACAGTCCAAAGCATTGGTAGACAAAAATAGTTTTCTGAAAAGCATGAAAACAGTTGACCTCACTTCAACTTCAAACAATCCAAAATTACGGCAGAGGGAAAACAAAAAGAGATTTAAGCAATCCAAACAATCCCTGGCAAAATGAACTTAAAAGGAGGGTCCAAAATTTAAAAAAATTGGGAAAACAGTTGCAGCTGCAACAGGTATATTCCCCACCTTTATCAGATATGAGTATCTTGATGCATTTTTCTGTCTGCTTTTCCACCATGATTTTAAATTCTTTAAAATATTTAAATACATCACTCTTTTTCCTTATAAAATAAACCCAAGTAAATCTTGATTTGTCATCAACAAATATAAGAAAATACCTTGTACTACCAAGTGATGTGGTTTGCATGGGTCCACGGACATTAGTATGTATTAATCAATTATATCTCTCTGTTTCTTCTCTTTATGCACTATAAATTGTTCCCTATGTTGCTTACCTAGTGCACAATATTCACGTTCTATATGCTCATTTTTCAAAATAGGAAGACCTTCAACCATCAATTTCTTCTGAAGTAGAACTAATTCATTTTGATTAAGATGTCCATATCTACGATGCCATAACTCTTCAGTTGTTATTGTTGTAGATGCCAGTGCTTAATGATTGGACTTTGTTACGTCAAGCTTATACAGTCCTCCAATTCTTGTCCCTGTGGCCATGACATTATAATGATTCTGAATATCCTTCACAAGACAGTGAGACTGCATAAATTCAACATTCAGATTTTGATCAGTTATTGTGGAAACAGAAATTAGATTTTTTTTTTATGCTTGGCACATACAACACATTATGAATCTGTTTCTTTTGGCCATTAGGTAAATTGACACATATTACTCCATAACCCTGAATCTTATGTGATCTATTATCTCCTAAATATATGTGTGTCACATCTGTGCTCTCATGATATTCATCAAACCACTCTTTCACACAAGACATGTTAGTTGAGGAACCTAAATCTATGAACCATGCATTTTCATCATCAGTTTCTGCAGACAATGCGGCTTCAGAAATAAACAGCTTTAGATTCTCAAAACCATCATTGATAGAGGTTTCAGTTTTCACATAATTTCCATTATGTTTTCTGAAATTCTGTTTGGATTCATTAGCTGTCCTTTTATAACAATCTTTAGCATAATGACCAGGTTTCCCACAGTAAAAACAACCATCATTTTTCTTATCAGGTGCATCAAATTTTGATTGAGTCATACCTCTGTTTCTTGGCTAAAACTTGCCTACTTTGTTTCTGTCCCATGGCTTTCCCCTATATGGTTGTTTTCCTTTGGCTACTAACGCTAATTCTGAAGTATGAGAGTCCATCTCAAACACCTTCATTCTTTCTTCTTCTTGTAGAACAATCCATGTTAGCTCATTAAATGTAGGTGGCTTTGCTCTACCTCCTAGAATTGAAATAAAGACATGATAATTTATGATTAAACCTTTTAATGTAATAGTTACCATGTCAGAATTTGAAACCTTATCACCAATTGCACTTAACTGATCACATAAATCTTTAATTCTGGAAACATAGGTGGTGACATTCTCATGAGCTTCCATTTTCATGGACAATAATTTAGTCTTCAGAAACAAAATTTTATTTGAGTTTGTAGTTTCATACAAACCTTTCAAAATCTCCCATGTCTCCTTCGAAGTTTTACAATCTCTGATATGCGGAATTATGTTGTCCTTGATAGACATCCGCAACAACACTTTTTCCTTTGTTTCACGTTTCTCCCAGTCTGCACCACTAGCACCTATGGGTTTGGTTTCATCTCCATTTACAATAGTCTGGACACTCCACACTTCAAAAATAGTCAATATCTTGAATTTCCAGTCAATGTAATTATCTCCATCAAGCTTGGATGCTTTGTTCAGATAATTATCTACAAATAAATTTAATATCTCTACACAATAAAATCAAACAACTCAAAAAATACCTTCTCCTGCTAATGATGGAGGATCGAATCCCCAACTGCGTATAATAGCAGGCTTATTAGTCTCCTTGCCACAATTACTAGATGACTAGCGCTGGTTCCACAAACTACACACTACAGTTTTGCTCCTTTATGTGTAGAAGAGCTCCATTCTCCATGCAGCTACACAACAGCTCCATTGATTGGCTGCAAATTAGCACGAATCATCTATATCACCTCCACACACACTTCACTGCTCCCACTCAGGGATTCTCACAGCAGAATTCACTGCTCCCACGCAGCCACAAATGGCTTTCACTCAACCTCTCAGCTCTGATACCATAACAAAGTAAAACATAGATGAATCTCTCAGGCTTGCTTTCTTATTAAACAAGGAGGAAAATCATTACATTTATAGCTTTCCATACAAGCAAGAGATCCCTACAAAAATGGATCTAATAACAACAAATAAGAAAAGCATAGATTCAATTGCAGCTGTTACTATTTTATTATGGCAGTTGTGTGTGTGTGTGTGTCTATATATATATATTAGTTGTTAGATGAGATGAAACCATGTTATGTGAGAGCAAAGTAAGCTAGTGAAATAGATTTTTAGGAATTTTCTTATGCAACTACGCATAGATTTTCCACCTCTGGTTAGAGATTCATAGCAACTGATATTTAGAACACATCAACAATTTTTCCTTTCAAATATTGTTAATAGCGTGAAACTATATGTCAACCTGTGTCTTGTCAACATTTCAAACCCGCCATATTTGGCTTCATGTCTATGATCATCATCAGCTGAAATCTTTGCACTTGCATTTGAATATCTGAAACTATTCAATGTCCCTTCTTTATTTATGCATTATTTGTTTTATGGTCTTTTGTCTTGTGCATTGGAAATGAACACAATTTAAACAAGGAATGGTTTTAATTGTAGTTGCTTTGTCAATGTTCCCCTCTCCATATCAATTTTCTAGGTGTGAACCCGTCTTTTGCATATGCTAAAACAATAGTTTTAGTATTTGAAAGTTTGACCTCCCAATGGCACACAAACTTTGAAGCTATTCAACCACAGTCATGTAAAACAAATTTCTTAATTTTTTTCATTGTCAACAATTTATGTTCATACAGTCAGCCTCCATTTTTTTAAATTGCATTTATTTAATTGCAAAAGCAATTCAATTCTTTTTCGTTGTTTTGGCACACTGACATTTGCTTTATACTATGGTACGGATTATATATACTAACAAGGCCTAGCAGCAATGCTGCATATTCCCTGCTTTTAATATATGTCGAAGCATGCCTTATTATTATCAACCTATTCTTTATCTTGTTAATTGATGTAGGTCCCGACGCAGCAAAATAGGACTGTCAAGAAATAGTTTCAATAATAATTCGAGCTATTTTATTGTGATGTTATATATGAGTAACTAACACTCCTTTGTGGGCCAGTTTTTGCTTTAGAACAAGCTCATAAAATGATTTTGTAAGGTAGAAGCTCATAAAAAGATTTTGTAAGGTAGAAGTTCATAAAAAGATTTTGTAAGGTAGAAGGGGATGAAAGTTTGAAACATAGATCATGTTAATGGCATGTTAAAGTTATAAAAAACAATATGGAACACTGTAAACATGAAAAATAAAAATATATTATTGGCATCACTAATTATATAATTATATAAAAAAAAGTTGAAAACTATACATAAAACTAAAACTATGATGCAATAGCTTAGATATGTTGTTATCTTTAAACCTTATTATGGAAGTTGCACTCATAATGTTTCCATAGGATCTACAAGGTGTCCTATTATGAGGTCGAATCGTTCATCTCTATTCTCGAGCTCATCCGTGCTTAGAAGAATTTCAATTAGCCTTGCGTCTAAGAATTTTGATTAAAGCTTTAAACTTTTGCAAGAACCTAAGAAGTATAAAGTATAGTTTGATAAAATGAAGCCTTGAAAATCTATGGTTCATTAATGCATCGAAGCCATAAAGAATTCACAACATTCTTAGACACATATCACCAAGTATCACATGCATGCATGGTCTAAACACACGTATGACAGAATTCACAATCTTATATCATAGTAAACAGTCTAAGTATTGACATGCATGCTCAGTATTGACACGCATAGCATGCATGGTCTAACCACACTGCAATTCATGAATAGGCTAGCCATGGTCATCTCATGGTTCTAAGATCTGCACTTATCTGCGTGTATGAGAGTATAATAGCTCTTAATAAAATTGGAATAAATAACATTGCAAATGGATCTCAAATACTTGTAGAGCTAACCTCCAGCATTTATTTGCGTGTATGAGAGTATAATAGCTCTTAATAAAATTGGAATAAATAGCATTGCAAATGGATCTAAAATACTTGTAGAGCTAACCTCCATCAACGAGAGTTCAACAATAGAGAACAGAGAGCCGTTCCCCATTAACAACATCCACGAAGCAACATTTTATTTAAGTACAAAAAAATTCAAAATAAAAGCAATACAACCATAAATTAATGGAGCCACTCGGCCATTAACAACATCCTAGAAGCAACATTTTATTTAAGTCCAAAAAAATTCAAAATAAAAACAATACAACCATAAATTAATAAATTATTGGAGCCACTCAGCCATTAACAACATCCTGGAAGCAACTTTTTATTTAAGGAAAAAAAAATCAAAATAAAAGCAATACAACTATAAATTAATGGAGAAAATTCAAAATAAAATCAATACAACTATAAATTAATGGAGACTAGCACAGACTCTGATGCTATGTTAATTGTAATAGCTTTGTAAAGCTACTAAATTAGACATTTAAGATAGAGTAAAATTTACTTACAAACTTGACTTTTAAAGTAAAATGATTAAACATAATCATTTTGCCTATATAAAGTTATATAAAGCATCACATGTATAATAACCAACCAAGAGTTTTGTATTATAAATTTGATAATCTTGTCTATACATCTAATAGATACTAATCATGTAAAGGTACTGTTTACAAAGCGATCTGTAAGCTTTACTGTGTGTGAATGAACTCTCCTCCCATAAAAGATCCATGTCATAAAGAAAGACATTGATAAGACGTAGGTGGAAGGCGTTTGTAGGCACCTAAAACGAAACACTAGCATTTGACAACCATAAATTCATAATTACTATTTTCCAACCCTTACCAATATCACAGATCATCTTCTACTCTAATTTTAGTATGTTGTATTCACTTACTTGTCACATACACATACTTAAAACTAGCATACCCCCAAAGTGGGGGAGATGAAACGCCGAAAAGAACTTTTGTATCTCTAAAATGAGAGAAAGTTGTGTGTACGTAGATACTATAAGTTTATGTGTTGAAAGAAAGTTTAGTGAATCCATGGAACTTATAGTGTAAATATTAATAAGTAGTACCTAGGAACCCTAAGTAGTATGTAGGAACCCATGCAATAAATAGGAACCAATGTAATCGATGGCAAGTAAAATGAAATATCCATTAATTTGTCATAAGAGAAAGTATACATATGTAATATAATTAGAGTTATCGAGTTTGACTCTAGTTATATTGGAAAGCAACATTGGTATTTTCATTTGGTACGAGGAATGCAAGGATTGAGGGATGCAATTTTAAGTGTGAAAGGGGCAGAGAACGAAGGTGTGCCTCTTCCTTTTTGTGAAGTGTGACATATGAAGTGTATTTTATATTTGCATAGAGGTCGAAGGAGAAGGATGGTCCAATTCACGTTCCTTCTAATGTTGTAGTGTGTGACATTCCTGTGAAGGTCAAGCCTTGACATTCAGTGTTACCGATGTCAATGGTTGACCTAGTTATTGTCAATCCTTTTGATTTATGGAGAGTCAATTCTCAAGCCATCTTGAGGGGGATTTGTTTCTTGTTACTTCAATTTATGGGTGTAATCGGTATGTCCATTAGTTGGGATTGGTCCCCTAGAGGGCCAATGTATTTATCAAATTCCACGACAACATAGGATGGCACATTATATGAATCTAAGGGTAATTACTAATCATCAAGTCACATTCCATACATCCAACGATAATAGGATGTAATTTCCACCTTGGTTTCCTAAGAGAATAACCCAGATTTATTGATGAACATCCACCTCCATCACTTGATTTTAGGTTTTAATGGTTTCAATAGTGTCTAGTAGATACCATTTTATTATATATGTTGTGATGGAGGCTATCAAATTCAGTGGTAGTGTAGTGGTATTGGTCATTTTCCCATATATGCTCTTGATTTTACCAATGAGATTTGAAATTTCTTGATGCATTTTAATGAAAATTTGTGACTCAAAATTATGTAAAAGTTCATGTAAAAGAGAAGGAACAAATTACAGGTAAAGAGTGTCCAAGAAGAAGAATGTTCAAGCAATTACACCTACACATCTAGGAAACAATAACAATAATCATGGCTCAAACACATAAAAAAGGGGTAAATGAGCAGACTTTGAAAGCTTCCTTTCCAAGCCTACATACCAACCATTCCCAAAAGGCCTCAAGGGAAGGATTAGCCCACATAAACACGCTACAATAATACAAATAGTGACATCGATATTCTCCATAAATAACTAAGCACTCGTGAATGATATTCACAATTTAGTTTCAATGGTCCTATATATGTTATGATAATATGCATTACAATATCACTTGCATGATTATGTCTAGGATCTTTTTAAGTTATGTATACTGGCACCTACACTAATCATATGCCACATGTTGTCTATTAAATTTATATCGTACCAATACTTTTGTCTTGACAAAAACATACGTGAGTGCATAATACACACATGTATTATCAAAGTGAGACTAAATTGAATATTTTCCACAAAGTCTTGGGCATGCCTTTACCATACCTTAATACTTTTCATTGGTGAGACCATTTACTTTCTGAGTGAAGATCAAAACATTGTTTTGACTTAAAATAGACAAATAGTGTGCTCAAACTCATGTACTTCTTCATCCTCTTTCGATAGTTAGTTGACTTTGGAAAAAGCTCATTTTTGTTGTCAACATGGATTTTCAATGTGTTGAAATGTTTTGTTAATATAATGAGAAAACTGAGATCGTATTTAATCTACAAAGGAAATAGCAATGTCAAACAAAATATTAGAAACCCATCCAATGGATTTTGTCAAGAAAACAAATAAGCGAGTCGACATGTATAACCAATGGATTGCCTCCTGGCTTAGATTTTTCTCGTTGTTCCATGTAGGGAAAAATATCACTTTTATCAAGATATTCCCTTAAATATTTAGTAGTGAAGCTTCTAGCTTCATCCAAAATGATTTCTCTAGGAATGTGAGTCGCAAAGCTCTCATGTAAAGGCTCAACATGCTTGTTAGATATTTTTTGAATTGATCAGTCGAGCAAAAGAAGTTCTCATCGATGTCTTTGAATTTGTTGAAAACAAACGTTGATACGTTGTCCAAATGTTAGAAAATGGTCTAGATTATAAACCATGG
>LPNX010459575.1:7039-26259 GCA_001517045.1 Pseudotsuga menziesii | reverse complement strand
ATAATTTTTTGACGAATCTTTCGTGTAATTATACAACCTTGTAAAATATGGGAGAATCTTTGATGGAATTACAAATCTTGTAAAATATTGGCGAATCTTTTACAAAATTATAAAATTTTGTGAAATAATGATGAATCTTTCACAAAATTATAAAACCTTGTATAATATTTAAATAGTGAATCTTTCATAGAATTAAAAAACTTGTAAATTCTGGAAAATTTTTCATTGAAAGATAAAAACCTAAGTCTTGGCAAAATTTGACTTAATAAAATTACCTAGATGATGTTGTATTTACTTTAGATTTGTCATGTACTTTTGCACTAGAACACCTTGTAAAGAAAATCCTATTTCCAAAATAAATTGTTGATTTTATTCATCACAACTACTTGTATACTACTAAGTTCAAACCTCCTTAGAGAAAAAATGGAGAGACAATTTCATAAATATTTGTAATTTATAGTAAAACATTTTATCAAAATGTGAAGCTCATTTATCATACTACACTCAATGTATAGTAATTTTTCACAAAATATATTGGGCCCAATCATCTCCCTCAATCTAAAAATATAGTTACAATAAAAATAGTTGTTTGAAGCACTACTCGAAATACAAGGCTTGATCAATGCTCTCAAAAACTTCAATGGATGGCTGCATAGCATCCACATTGACATTAACATCTTTCTATCAGTGATGTCCCCATTTTCTTGCACGACCTACAATCAAGGTGAATAAGTTGTATAAGGGAAAGACAATAAGGTACCTCTAACAAAACATTAAAATGAAAAATAACACATTTTTTTAGTTTACAAAATATCCATAAAATACAAATGCTTATCTTTATGTATGATTCACAATAGGGAAAATTTTAGAAACATGTACCTCAACATATTATTTCAAGCTTTATTTATAAATATGGTCGGAATCCCAGAGGTTACATGTAATGATCTTTTAGTCATGACATCAACAATAAAAATTCATTAGATGAATGTCTGTCTCAATGACAATATGTATCCTATGATGAATGCATAGGAACCTTGTAAGCCAGTGCATAAACCAATTTTCTCTTTGCTTAGCAACTCAGATCTCATTTCCATTTCTAAAAAGCAACACGTATTTTTAAAGAAAATATAAAATAAATATAGTATATTCTAAAATTTAAATGGTGAAGATGCTTAAGTCATGAAACAAAGTGAAAGGAAATACAAGCATATTTCCTTGAAACATCAAATATTTAAAGAGAACAAAATTATTTATAAAAAAACATTGACTGCTACAAAGGGCTACAAAGGGATAAAATCACAATCAAGTATCAAAGGAATAAAAATCTAAAAAAATAAATGCAATCCAAATTTAAGAAACAAACAAGTCTTTTATGAAACTAATCAAGCTAGTACAAAGGGATAAAACTGCAGTCAAGTATCAAGGGAATAAAAATAAATTTAACCAAAATAAACACAAACTTTCAAATTTGAAAAAATGCTCCAAATGCAAGAAACAACAAACCATTAATATATTTCAAGATATCAAGGTTAAAAAGTTTTAACTTTTGACTGAGCCCATTCTTGCTAAGCGAAAGTATTGTGTTATGTATCTAAATAGTTATAAACCATTGTTTTAAATATTAAATATAGAGTTAGTGAATTAACGTAGAGTCGCACCAATTCATCAAGTGGTGTGTATTAACCTATACAAGATTATCTCCATTATTGTAAAACATCATCATATTATTCAATTATCATTTTATTGTGGGTTTAAAATACGAATCATGTGGGTTTAGAAATTTAATTCTGCTTCATATTGTTAAATTAATTATTTAACCTTTAATACTAGGACACTATCTATAAATATATAGGTCCCAACTTCATTTCCTGTAAAATATATATAAAAAAAACAATGTGTTACTTAACTATCAAAGTTCATCAAACTTCAAATAGATTGCATCAAGGAAATGTAGCTCCAATATTATTATATTTAATACGAAGTATAGACTATAGAACCTATTTTTACCTGAAATGCAAGTTCAATTTTATATATGGTAATCTTTCTCCTGTCAAGAATTTCATTTTTTCAACCTACTCCAAAAAAGAGGAACATCAAAGTTAAAATAACAATAATCACATGATATATTAAATTGTATTAATTATTTATACACCACCAATGTATATTAATTTAGATAATATCTTGTGGGATATGAAATCCCCAATTCTCGACCCTCACTTTCTGCATTTTGAACATGAACTTCTGTAGATAAAATATCATTATGAGCCTCCAAAACATTATGTTATGTATCAATTTCATTGGAAACATTTGTTATATTGCATTCTCCTCTTCTCTCACAATCTAATCGCCAAAGTGCTAGAGCTCTATTGAATGGAAAATTGGTAATGCCATACTTTGTTACATATAATCTTAAACAAGTATCCATAAAGCATGTTCCTCAACTTTGACTTCAAGAATGATAGTGCACTAAAAATTCTCTCATTCTCCATTAATCCCAAAATCATGGTTTGACATAAATCGGCTAATTTGAAATACTCTGACATGTTTTCTTGTAAATATTGACTTTCACCTAAAATAGTCAATATTCTATAGGTTTCACTAAAACAAGATATTAACCTAACATTGTTTTGTCAAAGCAAGTAGTTTGGTGATAGAATCTTGATGAATCTAATATACCTCCAATATCTTCTCCTTGTACTTTGAGATTCCTACCAAAGTGATGCACTAAAATACTCAATTTTGCTAAAAAGTCAACTTTCAAAGTGTTTATATCTTTTTCAGTGTTCCAATATTGAGGGTATACCACAAACATGGCCTCCAATAATTCATCTCGAGGAAATCGTTCTCTTATCTCTGATGATAGTGATTGTTCAATTTCTATCAAGTTGTGTCTCACTGAAATCACAATATCATTGAACTGGTCTCTTGACACACGACACTCTTCGTGGTTTGTGCCATCTTACTAACATAATGAAAGGGAACCATATACCCACTCACTTCCATACATAGTCTCCATTTTTCATCAAGCTTCAAATAATATGCAATCTTTTCTATATCAATGGGAGTAGTCCAATGATTAAACATGGGACTTATAAAATACCCCGACATCGTATACAAATTATCCAATGCAAGGCATGCTGATTTCCTTGCATTTGTGTACTCTGCAATATACATTGTACAACTTTGAGCCATTTTCACAAGGACATTCATTTCATGAAGCAAAGGAAGAATTCCAGCCAATGTTTTTTTACAAGAACGGTTATGAGACTTTTAGTATTAACCTCTTGCTAAGCGGCTGCCAGCAGCCCTACAACAACATTTTCAGGTCCAACTACAACAATAAACCAGTAATACGGGGCCTAGTTGCTCCCTTTAAGAAAATCCCGGTTTTAACTAAACATAGACATAGATTTCCATAATGCCGCAAACAAAATATCAACTGATACAACAGAAAAAAATTCAGCTGCCTTTGACTATGGGGCTGCCTCAGCATTCTGTCTTCAGCTAGTTGCCATGTTCGTTGAGAAACTCCTGATCCTTCTGCTCCCGCTCTGCCAAACGATTCTTTAACCCTCCAGTGATATTGACAATATCTTTCATGTTAGTCATATTATCATCCAAGATTTCTTCACGGATTTCCTTGAGTTCCTGAGTCATAGCCTCCCAGCGAGTCGTTCCAGTCTTCTGCATTCTGGTTTGCTTTACCTCCAATCGATTCAGAGCCTCCTTCATCTCGTCTAGATCATGATGGATCAGACCCAATCTAGTCTCAAATTGAAGGGAGGACAGCCTGCCTCCATTTTCCAGACCGTGATCTTCTTTCAGGCTTGAGCCTTGGGCACTGGGATTCGCTGCAAGCTTTGCAGGCTCTTCCTTCTCTACCAATAGAGGATTTGTGGGCACAATACAAACTTAAACATCCTAATACAGGATCGGGCTGCCTTCTCCACCTACTACAGTGAAGATACATGCCGATTTCTTCATCATGAATGCGCTGGCTTCTTTTCTCCCCGGTGAACTGCGATTGGAGCAAATTTGCAGTTTCGGTACTGAGAGGCAGAGCCATGTGACGACCTGTAGTATTTGTCCTCTTGCTAGCTGGGTTTTCAGACCGGTTTTTGGCTTTTCCATGTGATCATCCAGTCTCCCATACCTCAAATCTGCCCTTGAACATTGTGGCATCCTTCCTGTTAAAAAATACTGGAGATAAGGGGATTCTATCTATCACATCATCCATCATGTTAAGGAATTGGATCATGGTTCTCAATACCGTTGATGAGGAGAGCTCCCTCGTTCAGGGAGGTGCCAATATTAGCTTCATGGTCCGCCCCTTGATTGAAGGTTCTGAGGACGTGATAAAACTTAATTTCCTCAAATTCTTTTATGTGGTTTAAGACTTTTCAGAAGTAGTGGGCCAGAACCATATTTTTAGGGGCCTTTTTCAAGTTTAACGCTTGGATAATGATGCTGGAATCCCCAATGACAATCAGGTTTTTGATGAGGAGCCTTCTGGCCTGAGACAGTCCTTGCCAGAGGGCTAAAATTTCTGCTACGTTGTTGGTATTTTGTCCTAGCCCCCAGGAAAATTTGAGAATAGTTTTCCCTGAGCTGTCAAGTAAGATACCTCCACTTCCCGAATACCCGAGGTTCCCTTTCGAGGCCCCATCCACATGCATAACATGTTTCTCCAGCGAGGATCTCCACTTTATGAACTCTAGTTCTTCCATCCTTATTTCCCAGGGAGAATAATGCTTGAGAGTTTTCTTGGTTCTGGTAAGGAGGGAAGAGTCAAGATTATGAAACCAGCTGTATTCATCTCTGTCAGCAATTACCTCATTGTTGATGTTGGAGTTAGAGGCTACTAGATCTCCCAGGAGCGCTTTCACCTTAAGAGCTACTTGATTTGGAGTCCTCGCAGTGTCCCTAAATATCCTGTTGTTTCTTTCCAGTCATAACTTCCAGCAAAGGATTTTAGGAACCCACATCTAGCACTGTTTTAAGAGCTTCAGCTTGGAGAAGGAGAACAGGGCTGTCTCAAGCCAGTAGGTAAACAACAAAGAAAGAGAAGGAGGGGGGACCAAGTTCAGATGACCAAGGATGACATTCCAGAGCTCTAAAGCAAAGGTGCACTTAAGAAAAAGGTGGTCAGAGGATTCCTCATGGCCGGCACATAACGGGCATCTTGAAGGCCCTTCCCATCCTCTTTTTTTTAAATTGTCCCAAGAAAGGATGCTATCATGCAGAAGAGACCAACAGAAAATATCAATTTTGGGGAGAGAGGGATGGTTCCAAAGGTTTCTCCAGACAGTGGGATCGGGGGCTGCCCAAGGGATTGCCAGCAAAGTTGAGTAACCAGTAGCCGCTGAATAGTGACCAATCGAAAAGTCCCAACCCAGTTTATCCTTCTTTTTGGCCGAGAGGGGGGTGAAACCTTGAAGAGCGTCCAAAAGGGACCGAGCTTCATTTTCCAAGTTTTGAGGGAAGGCCCCCAGGTCCCATTTGTTCCATGAATCGTCAGTATTCCAGGATAAAAGGTCCCAGAGGGTGAATTTACTTTCGGAGTGAAGCCAATTTTTAATGTTGACCAACCCCTCCCGGTGCTATAAAGGGGGCTGTCATAGCAGGGAGTCATCCCAAAACTTGATTTTTTTACCATTCCCCGGAATCCAGGTGAGATTGGAGGATATCAGATTAGTGGCTTTCAGGCACAGGGAGAGGATGGGGGAGCCTTTCGTGGTATGGGGGGGCCTTTCCAGGCATCTTTCTTTATGACCGAGGAAGTATTTGGTCCAAAGGGCTTGGGAGCTCCACGTGGTTTTGTCACTCATCATTTTCCAGAGAATCTTTCCTCCCATGGCCACATTTTGCGTGGCTACATCTCTTATTTGAAGCCCTCCTTCCATCTTTGGAGCTTTGACCTTATCCCAACTGATTAGGTGCATTTTCCTCCCTTCGCTTCTTCCCCCTTCCCAAAGAAATTTTCTCAAGAGTCTATCAATGTCTTTCACAATTCCTTTTGGGGCTAGCAGGATGGACGCTTGGTAGATAGGCATGGCAGTGAGAATAGAGTTTATGAGGATAAGTTTCCCCGCTTTGTTTAGCCAATTGGTTCCCCAGGCCATGATCCCAGCCTTAAGCTTGTCCATCATTGGCGTCCAAAGGCTGTTCCTTGAGGCTGTTTTGATAAGAGCAATTCCAAGATATTTGATGGAGTCCCACATGGTGGTTCCATCCATTTCCAGCACCCTGGATATGTCAATCATTTCATTAGGAGGACAATTCCAGCCATAAATTTTACTTTTCCTCAGGCTGATTTCGCTGCCTAAAATTTCAGTATATGCATCCAGCTCTTTCTTGAAAGATCTAGTAGTGGAGAGAAAGGCGTGGCCCAAGAGAAGGGTATCATCAACGAATTGAGCGTGGTTAATACTCTTAACTCTCGGAGAGATCGAGAGCACTGTCAGCGAACGCTGCTGAAGACTCTTGTCTAGCTGGAAGCTGAGAACCGAAGCTTGAATAGTGTAGAGCAAAGGAGAAAGGGGGCAGCCCTGTCTGATCCCCCTAGAGGCTTGGAAGAAGTCTGTAGGCCTTCCATTAACCAGAGGGGCGATCCAAGGCCCCGAAATACAAGCTTTGATTCAGCTGATCAGCTGAGGATGAAACCCCATCTTGTGCAACACTGCAAAAAGAAAATTTAACCAGACTCTATCAAAAGCATTAGTGAGATCCAGTTTGACTATCATACCTTTCTCCTTTCTTTGGCAGCTCGAGTGAATAGCTTCTTGCACCAGGATAATGTTGTCTTGAATATGTCTGCCCTGAATGAAGCCTCCCTGGTTCTCCGGAATGATCCTAGGAAGAATTTTTTTGATTCTGTTTGCTATGACTTTAGTGATGATTTTGTATCCAGCGCTGCAGAGCGAGATTGGGCGAAATCTGGTGAAGTTTTGAGCTCCTTTCTCTTTGGGGATTAAAGCTAGGAAGGAGGAGTTGGTGCTCCCTCCTATTTTCTTGCAATTCTGGGATTTTCTCACCATTTTGACCAGATCTTTTTGGATAATGTCCCAGTAGGCTATGAAGAATCTGGCTGTGTATCCGTCGGGCCCGGGAGCTTTGTCAGGATTCATCCCATGGAGCGCTTTGCTGATCTCCTCAACAGTAATAGGGGTCGTCATCATTCTATTGTCTTCTTCATTTACGAGCTTGGGGACAACAGAGAGCGGATATTGGTCCAGCTTGGGAGGTATCTCCATCTCTTCAGTGTACAGATTTTTAAAGAAAGAGTGCGCTGCCTGTTTTATTTCATCAAATTTGTTGAAGGTTTGCCCCTGGGAATGGATCTCTCTGATAGTATTGTGGTTATTTTGGAATTCAGCTTGTTTGTGGAAGAAAGATGTGTTTTTATCACCTATTTGGAGCCAGGTACTACGAGATTTTACTCTCCAGTACTCTTCCTCTCTTCTCAGGGCTTTGTGAAGCTCCTTTTGTAAATCAATCTCAGCGTTCATCAGATCCAGCATGGCCGGTGCAACCTCCATTTGTAACTGATGATTTTCTAACGCCCTTTGAGCTTTTTTGCTTTCTAGGATGGGGGACGGCAGGTTCTTTGCCCAATTTTTGAGATCCGTTTTGAGCCTTCTCATCTTTTCTTCCCAGATGAAGAAAGGAGAGCCCGAAAAATTCTTTTTCCAGGACGCTGAGACTAAATCGTGAAATCCCTCCATTGAGACCCAAAGGGGGCTGAATCAGAATGGGATCGGGCCTAGATTTTCTCCTATAGACAGAGTGAGTGAGATAGGCTTGTGATCCGAAGTGCATGCTTGAAGAATATCAGAGGAAGAGAAGAGGCCCAGCGTCAGGAAAGAGGATTGGACAAGGAACCGATCTAGCCTTGCTGAGATATGCCCCGGACCCACTCTTTTATTGGACCAGCCAATGTTAATAATGTCACTATATCAATTAGTTGAAAGAGAAGATCTTGAGCTCTATCTACATTGAAGCGATGTTCATACCTCACCCCTACCAATGGTTGGTACTCACTAAATAGTCTTTGAGCTGGTCCATTCAATGAAATCCATCTTGTATCAACATCTTTTAATAGTTTTTTCCATCTGTAATACCGTCTACAAATTGTTGAAACTTTGTAAATCGCTTAATATTATGACAAAAGTATGCATGAGTCTCACGTACAAGCTCTTCAACTTTTGAAACTAGTGGAAACTTGCTTACTATTTTAAATGCAAGATTCATGCTATGAGCCATACAATGAATATTGATCATAAACGGTGAAGTTAATAGTTGTAGTTTGACACAAATTCCATTCCTTTGTGCTTGCATGATTGATGATACATCTACTCCAACACATACCAACCTTTTTGCGATCATTAAATCATCCATACCACCAATTTCCTTCAAAGTATTAATACCAAGTTCATAAATATTTCCAGCTGTAGAACTCTTCTTTATTTTTTGAATCCCAAGTAGATATGAATGCCTATTATGACCATTAACCATATAAATACTCATGCATATCCATGAATTATTATCAATAGTTGTAACTTCATCCAAAGATAGTGAACAAAATCTGGCATTTGCAATCTTCTCTTTCAAATCATCCTTTTCTACTTGATCTAGATATTTTTCCCATTCCCATCCACTTGGTACAGACCAATAAGAAGATGGAAAATTCGATACTTCAATAAAATATACATAGTTCTTATAATCTGGATAATATGTCATAGAACGACCTCGAGATAAGATGTGAAATACAATGCTTAATTGCATCATCTTGGATAGTAAATTTCTTTCCATTGTTTTTCCAAATAGATATGTGATAGTCTCTCCACTTACCTCAACTTTACTCTTAATTATTAAGTATTTATTATATTATTATTGATATTTGACATGTCAACATTCCTTAGAAGATTTCCATTTGGCAATAGACTTCTCCTCACCATTTTCAATTTGCTTGACAAAAATATTTTCCGCATGCTTCTCTATTGTATCTAACTTGATATACATTTTTACCGCCTTGCCCAGTTTCAAACTACATACAATGAATTTAACTTCTCGTAAAGCTTCCTTATCATTTATTGGAGTTATTGATTCAATAACAAGAAATTATGAGGCCCATTCCGATTGGAATCCTATCCCTATGTCCCACTGGCCTTTCTTCATTTTTCGTGATTGTGAATGATTTGTATTGCCTACCAAGGAAAAACATTCAACATTATCATTGCAAATTTCTTGTTGAAATGCATTTATCTCACTTTGTTCACTATAGGAATTTGTTTTATCATTTGTTATATGGTTATTAGATGCATTCTCAAAAGTGTTGACATCTCTCTCATTGATGGTTTGTTCAAAAGATTTTGAATCATGAAGAGAATCTGGAGCCTTGGATTGAGGCTTTTGAAAGTATGATAATACATCCCTTTGTTTTGATGCTTTCTTTCCACAGTTGGTGTTTGACATCTCATTGAATATTTCACAATTGAAATATTAAATAAATCTAGAAACCCAAAGTGAAACCTGCATGAAAAAAAGAAATAAAATCAGTACAATTTGTAATATATCCATGATGATATGGATTCTATAGGCTAAAAAATCCTCCACAACTATAAATCTAACTCACACACCTAAAGGCCAACTAAACACAAACAAACCAAATAGCACACACTAAAAATATCCTAGGTAACACAGACACACCAGATAAAAGATACACCTTCCAAAGGAAAGCTTGGGATGATTAGGGCCCAGGTCCACTAGCCAGTGAAGATCGAAGGATGATTACTTGGCGTCTCGTGAATATTTCTCTAGGTGCAAGTGCTAGAATCACCTAACGTCCCTCCCAAATTCAACAACCGAGGTTATCTTCCAATTCCGTCCTAGGTGTACTTGAAATAGCCTTCCAATACGACATGTGTAAGATCCCAGAGTCTGGAGACTAAGTCTACCAAATCTACACAAAGAGTCCAACAGAACAATCATTGGTCTGATCGATGTGCATGGGAAGGGTAGCTAATCCCGACACCTTATTAATACCGACACCTCACGGGGCCCAAGAAGTGGTATTGATAAGATCCCCAAACTCACAACAATCCTGGTAAACGATCGAACAAAGAAGTGTAGGGTTATCTCTTCATCCAAGCTCTCTCGCGGCCTCGTAATTAAATCTTGTGTGAGAGGAGCTTTCCAAATTATCTTTTGTAGAAGTGGATTTTATTAAATATAGGCCACTACATTTGAAATCAAAGTGATTTTGGGTAGTTTAAATCTCCTAATCCAAAAACCTAGCCTAAGCTAGTTGATGTACGAATCTATAAAAATAAACTTACTAATTGATTTTAATTAAACTTTCTTTTTAAAGGTTCTATTACTCAAGGGTCTTGTAAAGAGACTAAATGGTTCTATAGACTCAAGAAAGTGAAATAAAATGATGTATAAAAATTCAAAATGAATGCAACTAACAATGCAAATTTTTCCATTTTTTTGTAAATGAAAACTAATGAAATTTTTAATAATTTGAGAAACTACAAGACTTAAAAAAAAAAAATTCTTTGAAAAAAATAGTGAGAAAAACAACTAAAGCAAAATAATGCAAAATGAAAAACTGCCTTTTGTCTTTCCTTTTTCAAAAAATTCAAAAACTATATGCAACTAAATGCACTTTAAGCAAGTTAAACAATCTGAACATATAAATGTAAATGATAGCAGTTAGATCCTGCATTAACAATCTTCAGCCAATCAAGCAGAGATGACTCAAACCCTAGACTTGGACTGAACTATTGACTTACAAAGACCAATAGATCCAAAATATGGCAAAAATGACTCACTTAGACTACCAGAAAAGCAATCCCAAGTATATCAATGTCCTTAAAGGATTGATAGACACCAACGACCAAAAGACACAAGCATTCAGACCAAGAATCCAAGAAGGAAGGACCTAACACATTCACAAAAGAAGAAATAAGACCTAGAACTTACTCAAAAATACATGAATTAACAAGCAAACAATGAAATGCATACCCCCAAAGCCACAATACAATGCTGAATAAGAACCCTAAAAGGCACCTGAGGAATCAGAAAGAAAAGGACAAGCAAAACCCTAACAGTATGATAGACACCTACAGGAACTCACGACTATCATCAAGACAACCCATGAACCATTTGTGACTGTTACCGAAGCAACCCATGAATACCTCAGACAACTTGCAACTGTATGTAGTGACAGGTCACGAATAGAGTAAAAAATTTTCAAAGACAAAGAAAAAATCAAAATATCATAATTTTTGCTTGTTGCTTCATGGTTATCCATAGTATAGGACAATCTCTTATGAATTGCACTTGAATAGACAAGCAAATCATCATGCTAGAATTTGGTGGTTGCATAGTGTTGTGGTTGGTAAGGAATCTTATGCTATTGAATCTCTAGTGGTTATGATCTCTTAGTGTTGATGTTGCAATATATACATCTCTCTCACCATTTATTGTGTCTTACATCACATATTTATACAACCTATGAGTGGTTGTGGCGGTTTAATGACCTAACCACTAACCTCAACATTGGAACTAGTGACAAGAAAGTTCTTATCCTCTTCATTTTTTATTCCCTCTTGGGGGCTAAAGGAATTCATAAATATCATAGATTGAATATTGGGTTATGGGAAGGAGGCATCTAAAATTCACATTTGGGTTCTTTTTTGAATTTCCTTGGTGTCTTTTACTTGCATAGGATTGAAGAGTGGGGTTGGAGACAATACACTATGTTTGAACCCTCGTGAGAAAAGGCATGGGTAGTGCTAACAAGTTATTTTCCCATTGTTGAGACCGCATATTTGCTTAGAACTTGCCTGGGGGAAGCATACTTTTTCTGGTTGGATGGAAGTTTGGAATTAGGGCATCTTTATTACTTTTTTTATTGCTTATGAAAAGATTGAGTGAATCTCAAGAATAGATAAGAGATACCTCATACCAATACGAGGGATAGATAAGGGAAAATAGACTCTGATCAAATGCATGGATTGGAAATAGAAATTACCATAGTGATGAACCTTTCTTTTTTAGGACATACTCACAAGCCAGGTATTCTCAACCCACTTGAAGCACTATATCTATGCAATTCCTCAATGTAGGCATCTTTAGACACTATAATTTCCATTTAAATTATATTCCTAAATATTAAAAAAAAATCCAATTATAATCATTTATCTTTCATCATTTGCACTGGCTGGTTTTTATTGATTTTGGTTTTCCTTTTTTGCATAGGATTAAGGAAATGCAATATTTTTTTAAAATAATTTAGAGGTTTCTGATTAATGAGAACCTGTAAATTTTAGCTCGATAAGCTAACAGAATAATTTCAGAAGTGCATTTGAGTTTCAGTGGAGACCACAATAATTAAAGAGGGCCATCGACTTGAGTCATTGATTTAGGAGTGTCTTGAAAGATACGCTTAAGAAATGTACATGAGATTGAAGGAGGATACAACATCATGTTGCATGTATTGATTATAGTCTCTAAAATAGACTTCTTTACAACACTCTGCCAAAATATTGGCAAATAAATATCATCTCTAGGTCCTCCAATTGCTAAAGCAATTTCAACAAATTCTGAGGGAATTGCAATGGTGATAGCAAGAAACATGTCTCAAGTTAATATTGTTTCGATTAGAATTATCCTTCACACTGCTAATGTATCTTCTTTTGCTTCCTTTTAAATTTCAATCCTTCAAAGCTAGCATATTTTCAAAATGCGCTAAAGTTTTAGAAAGTGAGAATTGAATCAAGAAAATAAACACATCAATTCATGTCTCCTATTCAGATAAGATAAGAAAATTGTATTAAGGTCTAAGGAATGACAAAAAGTAAGTCAATAGGACTCATCCGTACATTTATGGAAACACAAAAATGGGTGTGAAAAGCCACTCCTATAAAATCAAGGAACAAAGAACAAAGAAATCTCTAAGATATGGAAACAACTAATCCAATGTTTTTCACCCTTGTTGTTGGTCTATCATACCTACATTTTTTCAAGTATATAATTACGTTTTCAGCAAAATGATTGCATATAGTTATTGATCCTGCTAGTGGAAGAAAGTGACTCTAGCAGGCTGACTGATTAAGAGCAAGAGTGAATCCAACTCCACCAATATTTTTAGCTGATGCCCCGTCGGTGTTTCCAATCACATCCAGGGTCCAACTACCTTCCCATTTCCCCTGGAGTTCAGTGCTTCCCCTTGAGGATCCCTCTTTTAACACTTTGTCATAGGATGATAGAACATAGGAGCCAATTACCTGTGTAAACTAACAATGTTCGATACGAGCTATCGATTTCTATTGATCATACAAATCTATGCAACTTATGTGCCTATTCCTTTATTGTTCAAAGGTTCCACATTATTGCTTGGCTATAAATTCATGGTTGATCAAAGGTTCCATATGTTCCTATTAATATTCTATCTACACCATTATTATTCTGTTTTCTAGAATTCTGATGTAAAAGGTTATTCAAATTTAAAATATTTATACTATTTCAGTATATCCACAATTTCAGAGGCAAAAGCATAAAGATGTTAACAAACAGGATAGTAGACATTGTTTCCACACACCAAGACTGTGTCTGTTTGATCTATCCATTAAACAATATTAATATTTATACAACATCATATCACGCCACTTTCTAACTACCAAGTGAGAGAGGTTGAAAATTCTCTCAACCCTCTAACCACTCATCCTAAGTTTAAAACAATCTTGTTGTAGACAACCTGTCATCCAAGTAAGAATGAACATCCTCCTAAATGAAGTGAAATGGGAAGAATCAGATATGCAAACCCTAGGTTATCTAACCTTATTTTCCCATAATCTCCATAAAAATGAAACATTATATTGACATGATAAACTCCAATATAATTCTTGTCAACTACCTTATTAAGCTGGACTTCAAGGGTTTGAGGCTTATCTAACAATGAAGAATACTTAGTAATATCCTTAAGAATGATCCATTCAATCCCTTTCACAATGGTATTTGTTGTACATGTGCGAAGAATCTCCACTCCACTCAACCACACACCTGCAATTCAATCAAACTGCCTCCCCTTACACGTTTCCTTCCACTAAATCGCTACTTCCTGTCGATTTTTCTTACAATTTGGGGGTGGGCTATACTCTACTAAAATTGGAGGCTCACCATATGCGAACCCAAAATCTTGGTGTAAGAGTTGGACAAAACATGGCTTCTCCTTGGGGATCCTAATGTGTTTTGTAACCTCAAAATATAGCAATGGATTGTCTTGAGATCGAGACATATTTACCTCATTTATAGATGGGATGGTCGGTTTAAGATGAAAAAAATTTCAAATCTAATTTGAAGGTTGTAAAGGAGATCACCGCATAGACTACCAATCCTAGCAAATGTTGATGTAACACACTCAGAGTTGAGGTATCGCTGATATTTGAAGGTTATTCATTCTCAAAACCTATAAAATGAAGCATGGGTTTCATGGCTTAGGGCTGTTACTATGGAAAGAATTCATAGGATTCTAGTCTTAGTGGGAAAAAATCCATTTTCATCTTTCATAACCAACCCTTAATTTCTTCTTATGTACCCAGAATTGAGAAAGGGTTGCTGCTTGATGGTTTTGGGTTGGTCAAGAATGCCATTTTAGGGCTATTTTGGGGTTGAGATATGATGACAAGAATTCTATGAGCTAGAAAAGTTAAACCTAGTAAACTAATCCCATCCATGATTAACTTCAAAATTAGACATAAATCCATCAAGATAAATATGAGTTTAGAAGACAAAAACAGATATAAATTAGGTGGATATTGTGACGTCTAAAAGCAAAGGCAGTCTTAGTCTTGAAGAGAAAATAGAGATGACTTTACATGCTAAAGATGTGAAAGCTAACTCTCCAATTTTTCTACACTCATTCCTACTACTGCAAATTCAAAATATAGCCTAAAATAGAGTTTGATGAGCAACAACATGTGAGAACAACATACAATGACACACTTTTGAGGTGAACCTTATGTAATATGGTACCTGTGTGTAATGGTGATGTTGGGATATAAAATAAAAGGATTTGATGAATTGAAGATAGTTTGTAAAACAAATTGGAAGGCTGAAGCATGTCTTGAGGATGATAAAAGTGTGAAATGATTCCATGAATTGAGATTTGTTGATCCTTGAATATGATTTCCAATAATCAAATGCTAGAGTACATTTTTATTTAAACATCATTCGCAGTGACCTTGGTGTAACTTATCAATCAGTAATCTAGTGCTTCTGATTGTAGTTTGAGGATTTTCCATTTTGTATACTACATACACTTTCATTTTAGTAGGAAAATATGATTGAAGGGTTAGAGAATTTTAAAATTTGATATGACAGTTTTCAAAGACTTGAGGACAATAGGCAGGGCAACAATGCACTTCCATACATGTATAGGACCTTTGTATGAGCTAGCTAAGATTCACACCATTGAGTTGGATAGGATAAATCAATTGAAGAGCATTTATGAGAGTCCTATAGCATATTTATGACTTGGGTTTTGAGTGATTCTTTTTACAACCTGATAATGAATGTTTCTACGTAGCATAACATGAGTAAATTGGAGAAATAATCTTAAAATTATTTGATGAAGTTTGAATTTTTGATTTTTTGTTTAGAGAATAGGTCACATGACAGAAATATGGAAACCCAGACATAGGCCTCTATGGAATGAGGATGGACAGAAGCCAAGGTACCTACATGATAAAGTAAAGATAACAAATGTGAAAGTGATTTCTGTAACAGTTTTTGAAGATCTTTTACAGTACTACTTGAACAATAGTTGTGGCAGCAAAAAAGTCATTTTCATACCTAGCGAAGGTAATTTTTGAAGTGATCATATGACCTTGGTAGTAAAAAGGAGTGCTCTAAACCAATGAACAAATGAATAAGAAGTGTGCATCTACAATAGTGTATTGATTCATGCATGGTGACCTCCGTGGATCATGGAGAACTTGGATATTGTCTTAAAGGATTCTTTCTTGACTTTTAATAGAATTTCATGACGATATTGTATTCTCAAAACTCTATCTTTGTCTATGGCAGCCTTGAAGCAGTAAAGTAGTGCAATTACTTTCAGCTGTTGGAAGATTTGGCATTACTTTGATTTCTATATGAAATTGATCTTATATATGTAGATTCCAAGTATGCTTCTATTTCAAAGTTAAAACAAAGTGTATGGTAGTCAAAGTTAAAGATAGATCTATGATAATTTACATATCTATATAAAACACAAACTAAAGAGTTTCACAAAGGATAAAAGGTGGATAGTGACTTCATAGTGTAGAAAGTCAATGAAGGAAAATGCTTTAAAAAGCATAGAAAATCTAAACCACATTACACTTCCAATTTGTTTTGTCATTTTTATTGTAAGATTGTATTTTAATTTTTTTTCAAGTTCAAAAAAACTGTCTTTTGTTATTCATGTGAATCAAAGGTGACAAAAACCTGTTCAAAATTCACAAGATAGTAATTACACCATCATGAGACTATATCAGCTCCCAATGGACAATATTATCATTCATACAACCAACAAAAAATGAAATAGACAGTCAGCCTAAATCAAAACATTCACAAAAATGGCTAAGTGTGCCAACAGGAAGTCCAACCCAACCTTCAACAACATTGCTAATATGAAGCAAGGAGATCACCCAAAAACATCATCATCGCTGAAAAAACATACAGGATCCAGCCCCAGTCCTCGTTCATCAACAAATTCCTCAAAAAATAACATTCCTTCATCCACCAAAAGGCCTTCCTTAGATAACTTATTCGCCATAGTATTGTGTTCTCTAGAAACATGACTAATCACCACTTTCTGAAAGGCATCCAAAGACACACAAATTCTGCTACACCAATGCTTCAATTCTAATACATGTAAATTAGTTCTATTATCGGCCCAATTGACAAAATATGGGAATCACCAAAGCAATTGATATGTGGTAGACCCATCAAACCAACAACTTATGTAATCCCCCAAAGAGCAAGTAGTTCAGCACGAGTATTAGTGCCCCGACCACATCCTCGTTTCAACTTCACACAATGAGCCTTCCCAAGATATAGTATATCACTAGCACCATAAATACCACTAGCAACCACTCCAACAAAAAAACCAATCAAAAAGCTTAAGACTGATGAAGAACCAATACACCGCACCTTATCCCTTAAGCACGAGACGAGATAATCACTCATCAGATTATATTTTACTTTATTATTAATATATAGATATACAAAATCCTAACTTAGCATATATGAATGTCATAATTTAGCTAACAATATTGTCACAACATAAAGTATGGCATTGGAAAATATTGTAACCAACATAATAATTGTTATATAATATTTTATTTATTTATAATATTAAAATAAAAATATAATAAAATAATAATAATATTAATTAAATATTAATATTATTAATTAAATATTAATATTAATACATTATTATAATATTTTGATTAAATACCATATTTAATTATTATACAATAAATAATTAAACAACATTACTTCAACATAATAAATATTATATAATAATATTTTTATTTATAAAATAAAAATAAAAATATAATATTATTTATTAAATATTAATATTTTATTAATACATTGATTATAATATTTATAAATATTATATTTAATTATTATACCATAATTGATTAAAAAATATTATTTTATACATGATGATAATGATGATGATGATTGAGACCTACTTTGGTCTATCAAACCTTAAAAAGGATGAGACCTTAATAATGATTGATTAAACAATAATACTTAGTAGATATTTAATATTTTACTATTAACTTCTAAATATTTATTATAATACTAACATCTCTAGTCCCTAGGAGATCAGTTAGTTGGAGTCTGAATCCAAAGACCTTTTAATATTGAAGTCAGGGGCTCAATTCTCACATCCAACTTTCTAGGTCATTTAAGGTTAAGCTCCCATAATTGGAGCCTATAGGGAAAGGCCCCTTCTAGACCCCCCTAGAATTGAAAAAAAATACTAATCTCTCTAATATTCTAAGTAATTTTTTCCGACAAGAAAAGGTCACAGTTCATAATTCTATTAGATAAAATTATGAATCATATTGTTCATTTGGAAAGTAATGTCGTACACATGATAGTTTGTCATGATTTAGTTTTATGTGAATCTCTTCCTCGTCTTCTTTTACTTTACAAAAAAGTTATTACATATCAAACAAAATGTATCAAAGATTCATCCAAAAAACTAGGTCCTTTGCCAGTCTCTAATCTTCTTAGTTGTCAAAATTATGGTGACCTTAATACCCTTATTTTAAAGTTTTTTTGAGCATATGAATAATTTGTTACAACAAACAAATTAACTCCATAAAGTCCAATAAATAAAAAATGGTCTTAGTGGATATTAACTACCATCATCAATAAATTGTTTTTACTAAATTATAATATAATATCATAATTTAATGGGATTACTTTTTAATTAATTTGAAATATTATTACCCGTTCCATTATCCCATTAATATATTATAATTAAATCATATTATTTTTTAATTAATTATTATATTATAAATATTTAAACATTATTATACCTGCCTAAAGCAAGTATATAGCTATTGCTTAGTCAAACAATAGTTTTGACTTTAATCAATTTATATACTTTTTCAAAAGTTCTACATAAGTTTTATAAAATTTATATATTAGATTAATATTTTAAAAATAAAAATATATATATTTTTATTTTTTAAAATATACTTTCTCATTTTATGATTAGTTCATTTTCTTTTAGTGGGCAAATGAAATTGTTAGACATAAAAAAATATTTAAAAATATAAAAATAAAAAATATATAACATTGACAAGTGTCTTGTTTATTAAAATAGTCATAATGACTCATCTTAAAAGATGTCACAATCACATCACAATGATTAATTATAGCTATATCACTATATACAACTTTTATTTAATTATAATAAACTTTTTTAAATATATAAACATCAATATATTATAATATGTTTTCTCTAAAAATTTAGAAATAAAATCTAATAATGTCAAGTGTTTAATAGTCATAATGACTAATCTTCATAAATGTGACAATCATATCACAATGATTCATTATAGTTATATCACTATATAGAACTTTTATTTAGATGTAATTTTGTATATATATATATATACTTTAACATTTTATTATTTTATTAT
>LPNX010459547.1:41955-93333 GCA_001517045.1 Pseudotsuga menziesii | reverse complement strand
AAGAGATGAACTGAACCTATGCTGCGATCTATAAACTAGAAATTGCCAGAAAACACATACCAATGGTTTGATTTAAAGACTTGCATCAAAAGGAAATCATTGCATTCATCAAATCACTACACCGGCAATGTAAATGTGCTAGAGTTCAACGATGGGGGCCCTCCAACGCCTTGCTCCACGCACAAGAAAAGATTTACAGAACTAAAACTCTTTATTCATTCACCATAAAATTGTTCACACAGAGATACCACGCAAATTGGAAGCACAAGTGCGTTCCTCTTCAAAATCGTGATGCCTTACTTCATTGTTTTGCAATAGATTTATACAAATTCTAATACAAACTGAAATTGCTACAAAACTGCATCTAATTAAATGCCAGAGCTAATCGTGGTCATCTTCAAGATCGTGGAGTTCCACAAGATCAGGATTGTCCCTTGTTTTGTGTTGAATGCAGAACGGTGGCCACATTTGACTCTGCTTGACTCGACATCTGCACAGGCCACTTCATCTGACTGTTATATGTTCATCCATCTGTGGACATTAAGGATCCATTCTTGATCTTCTGTTTCCCTCCTAGCTGTCCTGTAATTACTCAACCTTGGAGGAAATGCGGGAAGTCAGTACATCCCGTAGTCTAAGTAAAAATCCTAGTTAAAATGCCTAAAAAATTACAAAACTCAATTTATTAATAAGCAAATGACATAATACCTTTTTAACCATGGTTTATAGATGGACTTTAAAGCTTTCTAGTCAAAATGGAGGTTTTATGAAGGAAATGAGGGTTATATAAGAGGCAAAAAGGGTCAAAAATAGTGCCCAACACTCCCCTCACAAACAGCCCCATCCCCACTCAAATAAAACCAACCTGGTCAAATAGACGGATGGGAGAAGAGAGAATAGAAAAGAGACTAGACAAATTCTTGATCTCAGAAGATCTGTTGGAGGAAGATTTTATGTTCAAGCAATGGGTGGATTCAGGAGCAGACTTAGATCACCTACCCATCTGCCTGGAAATTCGGAAACAACCAAAAAAGACGGCAAGCCCATTCAAGCTCTGTTCATCTTGGCTTAAGAATGAAGACGTAGTGCAACTCATTCATTCAAAATACATCCCTTATCAGGAAGACCATGGCACTAGGGAAATACTAAGACTTCTTCCATGGAGCTAATGGAAGAAGTCTCAGAGGAGGAGGTAAAAGCAACCCTTCACAGCTTTCAAAAAGATAAAAGCCCAGGGCCTGATGGGTGGACAGTAGAATTCTTCCTAGCAGGATATGACTCCTTAGGTCCAGACTTACTACATCTGGTAAAGGAAACAAGAAAAAATGGTGTCCTCCATCTTACACTAAATTCAACTTTCCTAACCCTAATTCCAAAAAATGACTCTTGTGAAAGTCTGGAGGACTACAGGCCTATATCCCTGTGCAACATAACCTACAAGGTGGTCACAAATATTATTGTACAGAGATTTCGAAAGGTCTTGTCAAAAATTATTTCCAAGGAACAGTTTGGATTCCTGGAGGATCGACAAATCCGCGAAGCCATAGGGGTTTCCCAGGAGGGTCTCCATAGTGCTAAAACAAAAAAAGAAAAAGGGGCGATCCTAAAAATTGATCTCTCAAAGCCTTGGATAGAGTGAGTTGGATCTATCTCAGGCTCCTACTCACCCATCTGGGCTTCAACTACCCCTTCATAAAATGGATTTTTCCATGCATTACAACTGCCTCCTTTGCAGTCCTCATAAATGGAGTAGCTTCCCCATTCTTCCATGCTGAAAGGGGTCTGATACAAGGTTGTACACTATCCCCTCTGCTCTTTCTACTAGTTGCAGAAGGATTAAGTAGATCCATTCTAGATACAAAAAGAAGAGGGTTGTTTGAAGGTCTCAGAATTACCACGAACACGAACATAACACATTTACTATTTGTGGACGACATCTTCATTTTTTGTGTGGACGACATCTTCATTTTTTGCAAGGACTCAAAAAGAGAGGTAGAAAGGCTCTCAAAAATCCTAACCCTTTTTTGCAAAGCCATAGGAATGCAAATAAACTTTCAAAAATCCTCCTTTACAGCAATAAACTTGGAAGAGGAAATGCAGAGTTCTTTTCAGGTTTTATTCCCTTATCAACAACTAGCCCTGGATGATGGAATAAAATATTTGGGAACCAAAATTAAACCAAACTGCTACAAAAAAGAGGACTAGAACTGGTTGCTTTCCAAATTGGAATCCAGAATCAACAATTGGTGCAATAGATGGCCCTCAAGAGCTGGCAGATTAGTTATGATCAAATCAGTATTGGAAGCAATCCTAGTCTACTGGATGGCATTGGCATGGATCCCAAAATCAATCCTGAACAAATCCAGAAGAATATGCTCAACTTTTCTATGGTCGGGGAAAAAATATCAAAGGGTTCTTCCCTTGATTGAATGGGATCAAATTGTAAGACCAAAAGCTCTAGGAGGCTAGGGCATAAAGAACACTTCTTTCTTTGCAAAAGCTTTAGCAGCAAAATTAGGATGGAGGCTCATTTCAACCCAGAGTCTGTGGACAGAAGTCATTATCCACAAATACATCTCCCCAACCCTGATTTTAGATTGGATCAAGGATATGGGAACCAATAAACCTCCAATGGATCCATCATTTGGAAATCCTTATGCAAATCTTTCACTTATATTAGAAGGTATGGTCTGGATGGTAGGGTACGGCACAAAATTCAGAATAGGGGTAGACCCTTGGCTAGGTAGTGCTCAAAATCACATCCTTCCCCAACCATTAATTCAACTAATTCATCAGAAGGGGTGTTATCACTTAAATCAAATAGTAGACCCCATCTCAACCAACATCTAGCATCAAGGCTGGAGGAAGAGTCAAGACCTAGAGCTTCCAGAGCAATGGGAAAACCTTTGGGATCAGTACACTCTAGCCTTGCAATCTTCTCACATCCAGATTACTAACAGAGCAGACCAGTTGATTTGGGAGAAAGTGGGACTTGGAAAATACACCCCAAAGATTGGCTATCAACAACTTTGTTCTCATCTCCTCCAAGAAAATCAAAAATGGTGGCAAAAAGGGATTTGGAAGATCAAATGCTCTCTAAAGGAAAAAATCTTTACTTGGTGTGTTCTGGAAAACAAAATCCCAACATGGGAGCACCTTCATAAAAGACCGACAGCAGGTCCTGGGTGGTGCAACCTATGCAAGGGCGATGAGGAAAACTCAAATAATCTTTTCCTTCACTGTGCTTTTTCCAAACTGGTTTGGGAGCACTCCAAGTCCTTCACTACATCAAATTTCACCTGGAAAGGCAGCACAGTGGAAGAGGCATGGAAGGACTGGTCCTCATCCCTCCAAACAACTCAGCTCAAAGCCCTCCCACTTATCCACATTTGGGGCATATGGTTGGCTAGAAACAAGTTCATATTCCTTGAAAAATCCAGCTCTCTAGAAGAAGTAGCAAAGAGGGGATTGTATATAATTTCTTACTTTCCTCAAGCAAGGAACACACCCTCCCCAAGAATTATTGTCCCTGAGCAATTGAACAAAAACACCCCTTGGGCTTATTTTGATGGAGCCTCCCAAAACTTGACTTGTGGTGGAGGAGCATGCTTATATCTCAAGCAAAACCACTACTTCCAAATCTCCTTGGGGCTAGGAGCCGAAACCAATAACTACATATAGCTTATGAATTTGAAACTGCTCCTTTGTTTTTCAATTGAAATAAATTGCAGAAAGCTACAAGTCCTTGGGGATTTAATGATGATCATTAATTGGCTAAACAAGACTTAGAAATGCAGAATTGTTACTCTAGATGCTTTATATGAAGAGACAACCAGATCTCTCTCTTTCTTTGAATCAATCTCTTTCAAACATGTTTACAGGGAGTGAAATGCAGATGCAGACAAACTTTCAAAGGCAGGACTGACTTTGCAATGAGGCGAATGGAAGATTGTGGAGATAAAGGACTCAGAGGCCTCGTATTATCCACATAGGCCTTTTATAATTTTGCCACACTAAATTGTAAATACAAAGTATTTTTTGACAATGCACAAGCACCATGCAGCATACTTTTCGCACAGGCCGGACACAACTCTTTATCAGTCTATTTTCAGCTCGGAGGATGGAAAACAGTTTCATCCTGAAGCTGCCTTACATGGGCATTTTCTGCCAACAGACTTATCAATCTTTCAAGACTAGTCTTGGTTTTTTTCAGATCCCGGAAGGGAGAAGCATCTACATCAGAATAGATGTACGAACAGATGTAAATCTGCATATAGCAGGAATAGATTGCATACTATATTTAGTATGTAGGTTTTTATTAATAAAAAACAGCTTTTTTCTCTCATAAAATATTACTCGTTTCTTTAACATAAGCATCCAAACATGGATATTTTTATGTTGTCAAATTTATAGAAATATATGTCGACATTGGTATTTTTAAACCCTTGTTTACACACTTAATACTATTAGAGTTTTACATGTAACATTTTTTTGGAAATATGTATTTATGGTTGATAAAGAATCCTTTTCAAATTATGTACAAAGAGATTCAGGAATATCAATGAACAACTTTCAGAGAAACATTTTCATATCAAACCGTGGGTCAATTCAAATCATTATCCTATTTTATTGAAAATATTGGGAGGAAATAAAAACCACCATGTCCCTTTAAGTTAAATCTTAAATCGCTCGAGGATGAACATTCTGTAAATTTGTTATCAGGAGGATGGGATAAGTAGGAGGCGTCTTCTGAGGATTTTTCTACATGTTTTTCCAAAAATTTAAAAATGGTCAAAGAATTTCTATAAAATTGTCTATTGAAAAAAAAGAGAGATGATAGAAACATCAAGATTATTGAGAAGATGCTTCTAGACAAGTTTCATGAACACTGTTTTGGATTCTTAACATAATCTTCTAAACATGAATTGCTATATTTGGAGAGCAGAAGAAGGAAAATATTGTTATGTCGAGAACAAGAAATGAGATTGAAAAGCAGGGCCGTATGGATGGAGTGTGGCGATGATAATACAGAATTTTTCCATCAATATGAATATCACAGGAAAAATATAAATTCAATATGGAATATTAAGACGGATGAAGGTATTGTTGTGGAGGGTTTTGATGACATCGCTTCAACAGGCATTCAACATTTCCAGAAATTTTTCAAAGAAGAAGACAATATTTTTGTGGCCAACATAGTGAAGATCACTCCATTATTTCCTTCCTCTGTAAGTGACGAACATAATGAAATGTTGATGGAAGAAGTGTCGATAAATGAACTAAAAGAGATATTGGGACTAGGCCTTGGAATAAATAATTTTGTGGAGCTAATTGCACTTTTCCTTTTGTTATGGTTTGCCTAGAAAAGTAGTTTAAATGATATGCAAATATTTGGTGATTTTCATATTGTGATAAGATGGATGATAAGGGAAAATAGGATCTATCACATGCAGTTGTTTCCTCACCTGGAAGAGACACAAAGACATTTTCAAATGGTAAACAATGTGTAACTAAAGAATATATATCGTAAACTTTGAAGACGATAAGTTGGAAAAATATAGAATGCTATTGAATGAAATACAATGGATCATTGAATAAATTCAAAATGAGGTTACAACTACCATTTCATTTTGGTTGGAAATGTAACATTTTGGATATTTGGAGGATGTAGAGCATCATTTTTTGATATTTCTGTTAGTTAGAAAAGTCAACAGATTTTGAATGAGATGGTTGTGATAAAAATTCGAACTGACAAACATGTTTATTGTTTGTAAATGAGGCTAAAGGCGTTTATCTGTTTGAACAAAATATGCATAGCATATATTTTTGTGAGAAAGTAGAACTCAAGTTTGAGTATAATTTTCAAGAGATGTAAAGCTAGATACTCAGTCATAGAGAGTACTAGTTCTGAATATTTTTGGATGGAAATGATCTCATCTTGTTATGCATATGAGAAATCATGAAAAGCATATGAAAAATGTAAGCATATTTTTACTAATACAGTTATGAATTTTTTCTATGGAAAAAAAGATTCGGGAATATCATTTACAAGTCCTTCCAAATTTTGATTTGAATAAAACATTTTTATTTCTTTCTTGAATACTGTTCATTGCAAATTTTGATTAGATTAAAAGTTTTTCTTAAAATTGTCTAAAAAAATTATTCAAATTTTTGTTTGAATTTTTTTCAAGAAGATTATATTAGATTATGTAAATGTTTTCGAGGAGAGAGGTGTGGGAGGGGTCATATTCAACTCTCAAGGAAAAAGGCTAGTATCCTTTGTTTGGGGATTGGGGAGGAGGACAAACAATCAGGATGAGTGGGAGCCATAATGCAAGGTATTGAACTTATGTATGACCTTCATATTGATACTTTCCAAGCATGTGAAGACTCTTGGATCACTATTCAATTAGTACAAAAAATTCAGTTTGGAAAAAGGAAGGATATATGGAAAGTTTAAAATAAATTTCATTCTTTATCAAGGACATCTCCAAAGTTTAGTTCTTTCACATTAAACCTCATAATAACACCCTCGCTAACAAGAAACCCAAAATTAGTGCCAAACTTAGGAAAGGACATCTATTGATGAGCAAATCCTCTAATCCTATAATTAAATGGACAAATTGTTTTCAAGGTTAGCATTTAAGGATTATTCCTTTCCCCCTTGGAGAGTAATGGGGCTTGTTCGCCATGGTAAGGTGTGATGGGACAAAGTAGACCTTGTTGAGGAAGAATTTATGAAGGTCAAGAAAGGTGGTCTTTTAAGGTGGTGGATGGGTGTGATCTCTTCATTCTACAACTTGGTATTTAATATCAACGTTCTCACATGCTTTCCAAGAAACAATCATTTCAAGATTATTTTGAGCTTTGGGATGGAGGGGTTCCTGTATGGATCTGGTATTGATTATTTAAACAGTGTTCCTATCCATTGTGGCCACATGAATGTTGCAGGGAGAACTAGAAGTAGGGTTGGTTCTGCTACTCTTGAAAGGCCTCCTCTTGAAGAAAGTATTAGAGCCATGTAGAAGTTGTCAATTGAGAAATAATGGAAGAAATTATAAACAAAATTCGAGACCTAAGAAATGTTATGGTATACTTTAGGAAGGTGTTGAGGTGTGTGATCGAGGTGTCAAAGGTGGCTCTAGACAAGGACAAGAGAATTTCCTTGGACATTTATGGTATGGAATCCATCCTAGATGATTTGGAAAGTGGGCACCGCATGCAAGTAGGTGAAGTAGAGGATATTGGTCGTGGGTTGCATGAAATAGAAAGGAAAATGAGCCTCAAGCATGAGGAGATGCGACCTATTGTGGTTGATATGAAGTGTTCTCATTGGCACCAAAGGATGAACGTTAATGAAATCAACGAAGTACACTTCCTTCAATTAAAGTAAATATCGGAAGTAATGCATGCAAATATGAACGCGCTAGATAGGGGGAGCAAAATGCATTCTCATGAGAAGACTGACGCATCTCCGATGGATGAAATCGCTATTGTATAGTCAGTCGAGGAAGAAAAACTAGAATGATGTTCACTGCCTCTATCTTTAGTTTCTATGTATTTTTGTTTATTACTATGCAACCAGTTTATCGGAATTTACTCAATTAGAGGAAATAGGGTAATTTTTTGAAAATCTGTGTTGTGTTTTGTATAGATATAAATAGGTTGTAGAATTGGACTGTATGGTTTCTTTTTACACAGACCTTGCTATTTCCTTATTTTATTTTGAACCCTGTGGATGTATGTACTCTTCTGCTTTATAATATAATAATACTTCTAGTTTGTGTTAAAATAATTTTAGTATGTAAATGTTTTCAAAAACGTTATTTTGTATTATAATCAATTAAATAATTCCATAATTTATAATAATTCAAAAAATAGTCTATATAGAAGTTCTTTGTCCAACTTTTTAAATAAGGTTGAGAGAAAGAGTGGGATCCAATTTTACCAAGAGCCTTAATATTTTGTTCATCTTACATTGACAATATAATAGTAAATTTATCGAAGGTTGGGGTTGCTTAACTAACGGTTTCTATAATAAATAATAACATGCCATTATATTTTTTTGATATATATTGTAATTACAATGCAATATAAGCAACCAAAGAAGTAGTATTTCTTCATGCAGGATCAAAATCATCTATTAATAAAAGAAAGTGTGTGGGCTTATTCTCTTTGAACATGACCTCATGCAAGTTGACTTCTTGGGTTGGTTATCTTCGCAAGCTAGTATTATACTATAGTTGGTTTTCTTCTTATTTTAAGTATTTTATTTACAAATTTTAAAAGAAGATTAAAATATAAAATATTAGTTCATCTTAGAGAATTGTCCATACAGATACGCTTTCTTGGTTTCTTCTAGCTCAAACCACTCTCATTCTTCTTGTCCATTCCTGAAGTCTGAAGCTAAAAGTCATCAGAGAATTTGAGAGCTCAACTCTGGTTTCCTATCAGTTTGAGTTCTAGTTCCATTATTCCTAGATGACTACGAGCTACGCCTCACCACGGAAGAGGGGGAAGAGGAAAAAGAGTTACCTCCAGTCTGTTAAATTATTCACTCACAAGCTCAAAAGGTTATGAAAATTCAATTCTCGTTCACTTAAGGAAAATGTTGGATGTTTGGGAGGAATAAATTGTTATACACATGTAATGCATTGAGAATTAATAATTTATTATTAAATCTAGTGCAAAAATACTTTAACTATTAATTTTATTATTTTATTATTTTTGGCAGAAAATATAAAATAAAACATTTTGTAATAAATCATTTGTATTTAATAAAACATGTTGAAGGCGGGAAAAAGTGGATATTTAAAGAGTGTTTGCTGACCCACAAGAGGAAAAGACAAGTGGTTGAAGCCACTGAGTGAGAACTCAATGTGTAGGAGGCATCATCACCAAAAATCAGGTCACAACTCTTAGTTGAGTGCTAAAGAGAAGGAGGCTCATAAATGACCAAGTCCAAGGAAAATTACTCTATATTAGTATGTTCATGAGTAGCAGGAGGCTACCATTTGACGGGGATTGAAAATGAGAATGCAAGAGATGCCACATTGAAGGATTTTTCTCTTACGGTTCAGCAAATAGGGTCAGGGGTTCTGGAGCAAGTAACTTGGCTTCTCTGGGAGTTGGTTGGGAGGAACAACTTCTCCACTTTTGTTTTCCCAGCATTGGTTCCAGTTTCATAATCTATGTTTTAAAATGATTGTAGAATGTTTTTATTCTAGATTTGAAAAGGTTATGTAAGACCTAGTATGCACCGGTTAGTTTAATTATGCTATGATTAAATGTTTAGTAGTAGTTAGGAATTTCTTTGATTAGACGACTATACTTGAATTAAGAACTCTATTTTTATTTGAAAATAGAATTCTTCACGTAAATGGATATGTATCGTCTATTTCAAATTTCTTCCTATATGACTAATTTAATAATGCATTGTTGCACTCCTTATCTATATTATTTTCTTAGTCTGTAATTTGGAACTAATTGTAGGTAGAATCCTTTAATCATGTTATCTAATTTACTTCAGATTTAACAGAGTAAGAAATACACACACACACACACACACACTCAGAATATCACCGAATATAGAATTAGAGTAGAATGCATTCATAATATCTTATTAATATATAGAATAGATATGTACAATTAAAACATATGAAAGAATCTTACATTATGATTATAATACCATAATTATACAATCTATAATAAAACTATAATCAAGCTTCTACAAAACGATGATCACTTAAACCAGTCTTACAAATCTAAGCAAACAACACCACTGGATCAAGGATCCCAAAAAAATAAATCATCTATGATTTAGATTATCTAAATCGTATATATACAGTGTTCAACTATGAATGAAAATTATCTAAATCTAACAGGTTATAGGCCACCATAAGCAAATCAAGATTTTATCAGTCTTCTGCTAAAATCAAATCAAAATTAAATCAAGGAAATTTGTTAAGATAATATTTTTATATTGTACATAAACCAATATGTACGGATCAAAGATCCTAAGATAATATTATACTATCCAGGATGTAAATTAAATACAGATAAAAAATTAAATCAAATCTATTTGCATTCCTAACATATACGCTAGTTGTTACAGCTGCGTCCAAACCCCAGACACGAAACAAGCTTTCATTTTTCCCCAAGGACCAGTGTAGAACCATCATTGATGGAAGCCGATCCTTACATAAAATCAAAATGCTATCTACTATACAAGAAATCATAGACCCTATGGGTTGCTTATTTTATTTCAACAAAAAAATTAAATATAGGGTCATAAGTCCATATAATGGCTACCACTATCTACACAAAGTAAAATCCCTTAGTATAACATACAAACACCTCCATCGTATTTACCAAACGAAAATAGCTTTATAACATCAAACTAATCGGTGTATCCATGGATGTAACACCATCGATGATGGCAGCCTTTGTTTTTAAAATAAATAGTATTCAAGTTAACATAAAGCAAAAATTAATATTGGAATCACACAGCCCGAAGGCTGGGAATAATTATTAATATTCAAAACATATAATAAGAAGTGGTTGTAAGATGATCTATGATGTCTTCCATGCTCTTTAAATACTAGTGTTAAAATAGTAAGAGAATGGGAATAAGGCCATTCAAATGGAACCCAAACCCTATTAAGAATGTACTAAAAACATTACAGAACTTCTAATTCACAATGGCAAAGCAATGGGTGCAAAGAAGGTGCAAGGAAAACCCTAAAGGGTTTTACAAAATGCATGAAATCAAATAAAGAACTTATCTTAAAAATGATTGTGGAGATCACTCGTAACCTCACGAATCCTACCCAGCGTGACCTGCAACCACAAGTATGGTTCAGTCAATATGTTGCTTGAAACTATAAACAAAAAACAATATGTAAATAAGGTTTGAGCCAAGCTTACTTGGGTATTTGGAAATGAGAGCCTAGGAGGAGGTGACCATGTTGCCTCCATCTCCGGCTCCTTTAACCTGTACAATTTTGTTACAGTCAGAAACAAGTAAACATTTATGAAATAAATTGAATGGAGGAAAATGTGGGATAAAACCTTACCTCGGTGTTTTGAAGAGAGGGCTAGGGGTCGGCTCCTCTAGAGCACCCTTATCCCTCCTCTTCTTTCAAACACAAATGAAATAAACTTTTGCAGAGAGGGCTAGGGGTCGGCTCCTCCAGAGCACCCTTATCCCTCCTCTTCCTCCAAAAACAAATGAAATAAACTTAGTCATTGTTTAATGCTAAATTGTACAAAGTAAAATGCAACAGTTAAGTTTTAGTTTAAACCCTTACTTGTTAAAAAGACAATTTTGAAGGGCGAAGTTGTGGCACAAATTCTGCATTACAGTCCACCAAAGGAATTGTTGGGTCCTCTAATGGCCCTTTTTTAACCAAACCCATTATACCTTTTTAACTTGTCCTAATTCATTTCGACACACTAGACATATGTTTTCCCTTACATTGAGCTTAAATATTTACAAGGTATGATTAACTATTGTTTTATCCCATTAATGCCTACTATTTTTATTGTTAGAACTTTGTCTCTTGAATTGTGCTAACATGTCTTGATTTTATAATTATAGTTCAAGCTTGAGGAACAAAGGTGTAGCAGCCCGTGTGGTCTGAAGAGAAGATGAGCATTCGGTACTAGCTGTTACCCACCGATCCCATCTCCACATGTTGGATGCAAACAAAGGTCATATTTCCATGTGGTAGCTACATCAGACTCAGCTGCAACAGTGCGTCGTTGTTTAAGGCATAGATTCAAAAGAAAGGGTATCTCTTATTTAACTGGTTCTTTTTATTTATTAACGACCATAGTAACAGCATTCCCTATATTCTATATCTCCATCTCATTTAACCCACAGCTGTAATAGCCCATTGCAACAAGGAATATTGGAGATCGTATATATTCATGGCTTCCTGATATTAGTGGGTGAAGGTTATGTTGTTCATGTATAAATATGGGGAGGTATTTTGAGCCAAGGGTTGGTTGATTATTGATCAGATTGTGTAAGCTGTGAGAGTGAGTTGGACTTGTAATTTGTCATTTTTAATATAAGGAGAAGGATTGTTCAGATTTTTGTGTCTTATTTTGTGTTAGTTCTGTGTAAATTGAACCCAAGAGATAGAACAATTACACTCACAAAATTCCTAATCAAACATGCAAAATTCACACCAAAGGAGACTGAAATTGGAGCATAACACTAATATGTATTGAGTAAGTGTACAATAGCCAACCTTATGAAGTAATAGGCTGTTGTAATATATAATTACATGAGAGATTAAAATGCATAAATATTCCATTCTAAATAGTAAAAAAGAAGGCTTACCAAAACTAGTCAAATCCCCCATAGGTGCATAAAGCAGTTTCCAAATCTACGTAGATGATCACGAATTGGCTAAGTCAAGTGGTAAAGATAAAGAGGGATGGAAAGACAACTTATACATTCTTTTATTTGTAGAAAAGGAGGGAGGAGGATGTGGGCAAAAAACAAGGTAGTTACAACTAGTCTAGCTTTTCCTTTGCCTTAAAGCAGAAATAAAACAAGGTAGCTTTACAGAAAAATCATATATGCGCTTTGGAGAATATAGAATAAAGAAGAAGTGTTAAAATTGGTTTCCAAGATGTTTCCCAAGCACTCCATGACTCATTTTTAGCATGTGTTGACTTCTAGGACATGTTGAAGGAAACTAGCATAGAGTGGAATCTAGGAAACTAGGCAATAACACAAAAATGATTAAATTAATGTCTAAGGTAGGTAAATATGGGTTGATTATTCTAACACCCCCCCTTAATACTGAACTTATGAGTAAATATCAGAAAAATATAGAGCCCAGCAATAAGTCTTAGTCACCCTTTACATACTGCTTGTCCATACAACCAAGGAAAGAGGCAAAAACCCATTGGGAAAATCCTCCCTTAAACATGGACAGGAAAACAAAATTTGGAAATATTGTCATCAATCATGCTTCACAGCATGATCGGCAATACCCAGCTGTGATTTGAGATTGCTGAATTTCTTCTTGCAAAAAACTTTGTTGAAGATGTCTGCTACTTGTTCTGAAGATGCACAGAAGAGTAGATGAATGGTACCATCATGCACAAGCTGTCTGATGTAGTGCATATGGATCTCAATGTGCTTGGTTTGCTGTCTCTGAACTGGATCATTGAAAATTCAAATGCTGCTCTGATTATCACAGTAGATAATAGTTGAAAACTCTAATTCGAAGCCACATTCTCCAAGTATTTCCTGCAACCACAAACATTGAGTTGTTGCATTTACAACTCATGTATACTCTGCTTTTGTAGATGAGAGTGATATGGCACTCTGCTTCTTGCTTGACCAGCTGATTGGTCCTTCTGCAAGCATGAACACATATCCTGATGTATACTTTCAATCTTTGTTGCCACCTTCCCAATCAGTGTCAGTAAACCCAATCAAATCAAGATCGGATTTTGCTTTGTAGAAGATCCCATGAGTTCTTGTTCCTTGAATAAAGTTTAGGATCCTTTTGGCTGCTCTCCAATGGATCTCCTGAGGCTGATCCATGTATCTCGAAGCCACACTAACTGCATAATATATATCATTTTGAGTGTGTGTAAGATAAAGCAAACACCCAATCAACTGCCTATACAGTGTATTATTTACCATACGAGAAGAACCTGCTTCTTCAAGCTTAACTCCTGAAAGGAAGGGAGTCTTGCTTGGCTTGCAACTTTCATGTTGAACTTGTTCAGAAAATCTAAGGCATACTTGGACTGATGTACTTTGATTCCATGTTGGGATTGAACAATTTCGAGACCCAAGAATTGGCTCAACAATCCCAAATCTATCATAGAAAATGCATGGTTCATTGAATCCTTCAAGGAGGCGATCTCTTTCTTTGAACTTCCTATAATCAGAAGGTCATCCACATACAAGACAATAATCATCAAAGAACCATGAATCAGCTTCAAATATACATTAGGATCATACTTGCATCGAACAAAACTCGATGATAGCAAAAAGCCATCAATCTTGGCATACCAAGCCCTAGGGGCTTGCTTGAGCCCATACAATGATTTCTTTAACCTGAACACTAAAGATGTATTACAAAAAAACCCTTCAGGTTGCTGCATGTAAATATCCTCAGTGAAATATCCATTTAGGAAAGCACACTTCACATCCAGTGATGTACCTCCCACTGCTTTGAAGCTGCAATGGCTAAAACTAGCCTTATGGAGTCCATCTTTGCCACTGGTGCAAAGGTTTCATTATAGTCAATACCATGTACTTGTGAGTATCCCTTGGCTATTAATATTGCCTTATATTTCAAATATGAACCATCAGCAGCAAACTTAGTCTTGAAAACCCACTTACATTGAACTAGCTTCCTCCTTGGGGGAAGATCAACCAGTTCCCAAGTGTTGTTCTTCTGGAGCAAGCTGAATTCTGATTTCATGGCTGTTTTCCATCTTGGATCATGTGCTGCATCTTCATATGTCTATGGATATTATTCAACCATAAAATATAACTTCTCATCAAATAGAGGAACTTTCACACAAAGGGCACTCTCAAATTGAGATCTAGTTCTCCTAGTGTCATTAAGATTTTCAGCTAGTTCCCCATATGCATGAATGGTATTTGCTGCCCATTTCGGTCTTGTAGGAATGTTAAGATATGAAATCAAATCATAATTATCAGACATATCAGAATCAGCAAACTCATTTGTCTCTTCACTTACAATCAATGGATCTAGTGGTGAAGAAGACTCTCCAACTTCAACTGCTACTAAAGGCTCTTCATGGAACTAAACACTTCTTTCAATGAAATCTTTGTTAGTGCTCAAGTTGATCAGCTTGTACCCTTTTGAATATTTATAATACCCAACAAATATGGACTCTTGTCTTTAGGGCTGCAAATCCTTCCTCTTTTCTGTTGGAATTCTAGCCCAAGCCTTTGAGCCAAAAATCCTGAAATGGGTTACATCTGGCTTGTGCCCACTCCAAGATTTGAAAGGAGTCATACCATCAAGATGCTTATGAGGCACCCTATTCTAGATGTCGGACGCACATTTTATATCCTCGGACCAAAAATTTGGTGGCAAAGTCTTAGCCTCCATCATGCAGGTTTCCATCTCCTTCAGTGACCTATTCTTTCTCTCAGCAACACCATTTTGTTGTGGTGTGTAAGGGATCGAATGATGCATATGAATACCTACATCTTTACAATACTGAATGAACTCATACTTGACATACTCACCACCATAGATCTGAGGATCTTGAGTTTCCTCCCAGACTGGTTTTCAACCAAGGCTTTAAAGACTTTGAAGAGGTCAAAAAGTTCAGACTTATGCTTTAGCAAGTGAACCCAACAATACCTGGAAAATTCATCTATAAAATTGAGTGCATATTTGACTTGAATCATGGACATATGAGGAAATGGAATAGAAATTTCACTATGGATCAACTCAAGAGGTGCAGAGGTTCTCTCATACTTGTGCTCTGGGTGTTTTCCTAAGATACAACCTTGACAGACTCCCTTAGAAAACTTGATTTTTGGTAACTCTATCACCATATCTTTTTCACTCAAATCAGAAAGATACTTGCAGTTAAGATGGTCAAATATTTCATGCCAAAGCTTGCTAGCCTCATTAGCATGAATCAGAAGAGAAGAGGGGTTTGAGTAGGGTAGAAAATGGCAAAACATGTATACCTTTGAAGTGTGATCAACAACACCTTTTGCTATGAATTTACCATTTGAAATCTCAGTGATTTCAACATCATCAGGGAAGAATATGACCTTCTTTGGAGACCCAGTGTGAGTCATCCGATACACTGACAAGAGATTAGAGGCAAGACCTGGAACATACAACACATTATTGAACTTACCATGGTCAAGATCAATCCTTTCCTTCCCCAAACTGTTAGTGAGAGAGTCATATCCCAAACCTATTTGTGGACCTTTCGACATGTCAAGAGAGGAGAATTCCTCTTTTGTCAAAACCATATGTCTAGAAGCTCCAGAGTCTATGATGAAGCTAGGTGATCTTGATGTGCCAGCAACTAAGGCAACTAAGGCATGTAATATGAATAATAGAAATACTATGAATCACATGAATACACAATTTCCTTCACATTATTCTAACAATCAATGGAATCCATCTCAAACTTTTATGCAGAATCCTAACTCTTGGTCACTGTGGGAACCACAACAATTAAACCAACCAACTTCCTGGTCTCCTGGGTGGAGGAACTCCCATCTAGGAAATCAGTTTCCTCATAGCCAACCTCCATGTCAATAGTTTCCTCATCAAAAGCACCCTCCTCAGCAATACCCTCAGCAACAGTACCAGCAGCCGCAATTGAAACTCCAGAACAATGTTGCACCAATGAATATGCCAATATGACCACAACTTCTTGCCCAACCTAGTCCTAACCCAAATATTAATAAAGCAGTTCACCAGTTTGACACTGCCAACATGCCTGCTTACTTCATTACCCCAGTTCCCTGCTATTATATATGCTTACTATCAGGGAGGGTTGTGGAGACCTTAGTCATTGAAGATGTTCCATCTTCGGTGACTGAAGTGAGAATGAACTAGAAATGCCCATCTAATAAAGCGATCCCCATCATTGAGGATGTTGAAAGTCCTACCGACACACCAGCTAAAACACAGGGAGAAACACTCATCGAAACACAACCTACACAACTACTTAGAGAACCACCATACCCTGAATGACTAATACTATAGAAAACAATGGAACAACCTCAGTTTAACCTTTTAGGAGAGTTAAAAAACTTATATGTCAAAATTCCACTGTTGTAGGCCCTTCATGATTTTCCTATCTATGCCAAAACAGTCAAGGATCTATGTGTAAGAAAACCAGGGAGAAAGCCTAGGGATCCTCCCACTGTCCACGTAATAGGAAAAAATTCAGAATTGATAATGGGAAAAAATATCTTGGCCAAATATGATGATCCTAGGAACCCTACTGTCACAGTGCATATTGGGAAAACTTAGATACCGAATGTTTTGGTGGATTTAGGCGTAGATATTAATGTTATGACCATAGAAACTATACGAAAAATTGGGCTCACCAACCTTCGACCAACACCTACTATTTCAAAACTTGATGACAGGTCCACCATCAAACCCAAGGGAATCTTGGATGACCTTGTTGTCTCAGTGGTGTTACACCCAAATCTTGTCACCAACATGTGATAAGATCTCTAACACCTTTATTTTCCCTCAAATCCAAACTTGAAGTGAAACAATGCTCTAGATGTTGATCCTAACATAGAAAAATCCAGCACTGCTCTTACCCTTAAGCATATAAGCAGTACCGTATGTAGCACCGCCCGAGTTATGTGGAAGCCAAGCAGTGCCACCGCCTTTCTCCTTTGTTTTTGGTGTGGTTCTCACCTTGCACTACTTTGTCATAAGGGAGTATAAGCGGTGCCCTTGGTAAAAAGTGAAAAAAAAAGAGGTTTCATGAAGCTTTAGGAACAAAAGCCTCAAGTCTAGCCTTATCCCTACTCACCTGGGTCAGTTAAGCTCGAGATCCATGCTTTGGGAATCACATGGCCACCTCACCCACCTATTTCTCAACCATTCCTATCCCTTTGAGCCCTATAAACCAAGCTCATACTCCATGGTTGGGATGAGAAGAAAGGAGTAAAGTTATGTTACTGAATTGACATCTTGGCTTAATCCAATAGAGAGCATAGAGGAGAAAGTTGGAGCTATCCAAGATCAGATGTTAGTCTTATGAAGAGGTGCATCGACACTAAGGAAAAACGGTTGTAATCTCTTTCATTCATCTATTAATGCAAAGTTGATTTCCTTCCCATATATATGTTGTGTTATAATTTCACATATGTATTATCAGATTCCTTAGTCACTGATATGGATCTATCGATAGTTTTCTGGTATCTTTGATGTTGTTGTATGTTTGATGTGCTTTTGCAGGTCTACAGGTATTCCATTAGAGATTTTATTCCAGGCACCTACATTTTCCAGGGAAATTCTTCAACCTAGTTGTTACTCATTTGTTTTGGATCTGAACCATTCAGACCAGAAGAACAACTTCTGTACGCAGAAGGTGCTATATTCCTGATAACAAATTTGGCGACCACACTGTGGATAATGAGCTTCAGTTGATCTGATCTTCCTCACTTTCTGAACACTTGTCCAAATCCAAGCTCCATCCTTCAATGTTTTCAGTCAAATCTACTTCTGATTTAGTAAAATTTTGGTTTGAAATATTCATATCTCTTCAGATCTGAGTCACCTCGACTTTATATGCTCTATATTATTGTTGATTCATCAGTTTTTATATTGTTTTGCAATTTTTAACTTGATTTTTTCGGTCTCCTTGTGTTCTAGGTTTTTACAGGGAACCGTGCATATGATCTGGGAAATAAGTGGTGCCACCGCCTACACTCAGGTATCCATATGCGGTGCCACCACCTGGTTTCAATGAGAAAGAAGTGGTGTGTTACCACCTAAGTTGTACTTAGTGGTTTTTTATCAAGTGAGCCTGGTTAACCGGACAAAGATGATTTGTGTGGACTTCAGAAGACCTTTAGAAGTGATTCTGGGAAGTGCTTGTTGTACTATATCACATGTTCATACCCCATAGGGGAGTTGTAATAAAATGTTCTAGAATGATAGTGTCTGTAAAAGACTCATTCTCTTAGACTTTATTTGTCAATCTAATCAGCACATGGTGTTTTTTCCCTTGGTTATTATTGGTTGTTGAATAAACGACTGATAATTTCTGAGTTTTTCACTCAACACCTCCAAAGTTGGGGTGGTAGGCTTGGAATTTAGGTCTATTGAGGTTATTATATTCTATGTGTCAATGTATAAACATTCTAGGCATCATTGTCGAGTCATATGAACATGTCTAAGTCCCCCTAGGTTTTAATTTTTTAAGTTTTTTTTAAGTTTTAATTTTTCCAAAACTTAGGCTATTTTTTAATAGTCTAAATGGAAAAATTGGTCTTGTAATAAAAGTGGGCTCAGAATTCAGTTTCGGTCATGGGGGTGCTCATTTTCAAGCTAAGAGCACCATGTAACCCCATAAACCCACTTTTTCTAAGTTTTGAGTGATTTGTCCATCACTCAGGTCAAAAATCCCTAAAAATCAAATATTGATTATTTTAATTAATTAATTAATTAAATAATGGAGAAAACTCCAAATCCTAAATCATTGGGATTTGCTTCCATTTGACTAAAATCAGTCTCATCGGCTTGGGATTGACTGGATCTGACCATCCCTTGAGAGAAGGAGGTGATCTGGGCTAAACAAAGGGTACATTTATGCATCCAATATTGGGAATTGCGCCCTCCCTCTCTCCTCCACACATATGGGCTCATCTGGATAATTTTTGGTGGATGCTTCAGTTATCAGGTTGAGGTGTCAGTCAGATGAGCTCTCCAATTTATAGTTGCACTCAGTGAGACTCAGATCAGACTCAGATAGACTCAGATCAGGCTCAGATTCACTCGACATGCATCTGCAGTATCTCTCTCCTTGGGATTTGCGCCCCCCTGGGATAGATCTCTTGTTTTTGCTATAAATAAAGCACATATTACCTCTTCCAAGATAGTTAGAACTGGGATTGAGGTGTTGTAGCTATTGTACTATTGATATTTTTCATTTGAAATAAAGAAAATCTTTGGAGGCAAGATGGTGTCATGCTATTGTGTGTGTGGATGAACATTGCCATGTTTTACTGAGGTAACCTGTATCTATGTTCATAACTTGTGCATTTTTTGTGGATCCAGTGCTAAAGATTGATAATAAGTTTATTATGATCTTGATAGGAAAGGATTTTGTTAATAATTTTATTGGCTATCTCTTTCCTTTTTATGCATGTTTAGAGATCTAAATTCAACATGTTTTATAAGTTTATATGCATGCCATTCTAATATCTCTGTTTATGTATTAACTGGATCTCACAAGAATTTTGGAAAGCCTTTGGATTAAGTTGCAGGTTCCTATCTTGGAGAGGGCGTTGATCCAGTTTTCTTCCTCACTTTCTCCAAAACTTTCTCAAATCATAGTCCCTTGACATTCCACTGGAAAGCTCCACGGTTGATCTTCAATGCTTCCAACACTCTTTCTCTCTCTTCCTCCTTCTAAAAATCCAAATTTTACCTGGTTTCTTTGTTTACAAGATTTTTCATTATTCAGATCTATCATATTAAAGTAAAACTTGCATACATCTATCATTTCAAGGCTCATAGTCTAGATCTCATTCCTAAAAGGTTTCATTAAGCATTCTAGATCTAGTTTAGGGAAATTGTCTGTTTTGCATGGAAATTTAAAGAGAATCCATAGTTTGCATGCATTAAATTTATGTTTCTGTTTTTAAAAGATAAAATCCAGCAATCATTGCACATCTCATTGACTTCCCAAGCAGCAAACGAAGATCCCAAGGAAAGCTTGCTTTCCTTGGTTCCTTTTTTGCAATTTTAACTAGTTTTAACTTAGTTTTTTTTGGTTTAAAGTAGGCTGACCCAAAGGTACTTTCAAAGTGATTTTGGGCATATTTCAATGTAATAAAGGAGATTCTGTTGTTCGAAAGTGTATTTTGGATCATCCAAATCCCCCCATGGGTCTCCCTTTTGACTGTAATTTTAATTTTGGGCAATTTGTAAAATATTGGTTTCATCATGTATAAGAGACAAGAGGATTCAGATAATTTTACTGATGTTGTAATAGCATATAATAAAAAATTTCTCCGAATAGGCTCTTCGAGTTCACCCCCATCCCTCTTGGGGGGATTCACGCCTTTTTTGTCATTTTTTGCATTGTCTTATTTTTGCTCGCTCTAGATTAGTTTCATTCATACAGAAAAACATGCTTTGATTACTTTATCATATATTTGATAGTACACTATCAAATTAACTTGAATACTTACCCCACGACTTCCCGATTGACCCACAAAGGGAAAGAGATGCGTGGTAGGAATAATTAGAGAACTTGTGGTTTGCTTCTTTTCTTTTGTTGCTTATCATTAATTTCTATAAACAATTCTTCTAAAATAAAACTCCTCCTTGATTCTCCGATTGAGGTCCACTTGGACCGAAAGAGGTTCCTAGAGGGTTTTTCTTTCTAAGAAAACACATCCTTTAAAACTCACTAAAATTGACAAGACTCCAGTGTGTATGCTTTGCACTTGGTTGTGGTTCGTCTGATCAGTCAAGCTGCATCAAAAGTAATGTGAGTGACTAGATTAATTAGTTTTCACCTTCCCCAATTAACCACCATCAGGCGAAAATCCAACGCCTCGATCAAACCGTAAATGGTGGAAAAATACCCAAAGGAAGTGGGAACTCCTGGACAGTGACCTGGGGGCACCGATCTCTATTACACCTTAGGGTGTATTATGAACACAGTATCAGAGACTCCATTCATCCCACACATTCCTTGCGGGTATCCGTGAAGGTTTATTTTTTGACATACTCCAAGTACCCCTCGAGTATATCTGGAGTCCCCCCTCGCCTAATTTTAATCAACTCATATTTCACATTAACTTAAAACATACCAAGAGGAAATCACAAAACATTCACTACAAGCAAATGCAAGTACATTGATTATTTTATGACTCCATTTTAAGGCACTGGTTATTTTCTTTCTATATATCTATATTGTGTCTCAACGTTGTGCTTTCGTGTGCTCATTTCTTTTTACCTTGTCATCTATGGTTGTTTATGGTTAAATTTCAAACTCATAAGTAGCTCATTCAGTTTAACATCATCATACTAAATAATTTTGCCTTAGTAACTTAATAGGGTCTACCCCACTTGGCTTCGTTAAGAGTTGAGCCTAAACGTAGGAGTCAAGAACAAGGTGACAGCCTTGACTCGAGACTTGCCCCCAAGGACACACCTAGTGTCTTGAATATTTATTCCACGTTCCCCCCTAGGTGTGTGAAAGGTGGCAACACTTTTTGGCACCGTTTCCGGGGATAAATATTTTTATTCCCGAGTACGACTTAGCTTAACTTTTTTTCTAAACAACTAAAAAGATAAAAAAATTGATTGATCTTGTCTTTAAAAAAAAACAGAAAAAATAAAACTTGATCCATCTGGCGACTCCACTATCTAACATTCCTTCAAGAATTTCTACCCAAAAAAACCGCCATCAATTATTCAATCCTCTCCTTAATCCCGAAATGTTTATTAGGGAAAGATTGAAAAGGCAGACCTCTCGTAGAAACCTTGAAAATTTAGGAGACCAATCCCTCTAAGATATCCATCACATATTTGTGGAGAGACATATTCACCAATCTCAAGAAATGATGGAATTATTCAAACCCATTGACTTTTCTCAGATAGCAGGTGCTCCCCATGCCATTCCAAATGAAGCTATCAAGAATCTCCCCGTATTTCATGGAAACAATGCCATCACTGCCAAGTCTCACCTCTGAAAGTTCGAAAAGCACCTGGTCAGTTATTGCAGTGATTCTTCCCATGACCATGACGATATCAAAATGAAGCTATTTGCTTTATCCTTAGAAGATGATACTGGAGAATGGTACCTCAATCTAGATGATAATAAATATAAAACTCTTATTGAATTCCACGATGGTTTTAAGAATAAATGGGAGAAAAGAAGGAACCAAGACATTTTCTTGCTACCATTCATAGCATAAAGAAGATGGAGAACGAAACAATGGATGAATTTAACACTAAAATTCAGGCGTGTGGTTGCGGACCTTCCTAGAGATAACAATACAAAAGATGCCTCTATCCTCATATCTTACATTGAAGCTTTCATCGGTGACTTAAGGTACCAGTTGAGAGACAAGGAACCGACCGACCTAAAAACTGCCCAGGAATTAGCCGAGAAAATAGAAAAGAATATGCAATCTTCAGGAAAGTCCAACATTCCAGGTTACACTAGGGAAAACACTTCCTACAACAAAGAGAAGGGTAAAGCCACTAAATCAGAAGAAAAGGGAACTTCTAAATATCCCATGGAAAAGGTGACGGACATGATAAAAAACTTGGTTACTAGTCAAAACCAACTAATGGCAAATCATTTTGCACAATTGAATCATATGCAAAATAGAATAATCAAAATGGAAAGGAATAATGGACCTAGGAACTTTCAGCCTAAACAGAATCAGATGTATCAAAAGAAATCTCCTCAACAAGAACCTAGGATTCCAAACCAGTTAGTCTAAGCTAACATGGTAGAGGAAGTAATTCCTTGGTGTAGACCTTGTGAACAATTCCACCAAGTGAGCACTTGTTATGTTGCAAACCAAGTTATGGAACATGGACTTCCCGAGGTCAGTAGTTAGGAAACAACGTCAAGCGAGTATGATCATGTGTACATGGTAGGCCAAACCTACCCTTTATCGAACCAGCATTGGCAGTAGGCCGTGGATTACAGTTATGAGAAGGACCTCCTTTCCAACTTATATGGTGAAATGCCTACTACGGAAAGAATTCAGGAAATGAAGAAGGCTAGATTCAAGGGTACAGTTTGTCAAAGAAACATGAAGCCATCACCATATAAACAGTACAAGCCGAAGGTAACCACTCCTCCTCTCCCAGATCCTTGTGTTATCCCTGAATCAAATATTGACATGGGAGAATGGATAACTAATGCTAAGATTCATGTTTATGCAACTGGTGTCCTTAAAATTCTTGGTCAAAAAGAAAAGTTGTTTAAAGCCATTGAGGATAGTCAAAGTAAAACTCGTAATATTGTCGAAGAGGATCCTCTCCCTAATAATAATGCTATATTTGAAGCCGACCATATTGAACCTATGGATATGCCTATAGTCCTCAATAGTGTTGATCCGAGAAGAGAATACCACCTGTCTTTTTATGTCTCTCTCTTAGTTGATAACCTTCTCCTTCATAACTGCATGTTAGATTCAGGTGCTTCATCAAATGTCATGACAAGAAAAGTAATGGAACAGCTAAATCTAAGGGTCACCCGACCTTACGACAATGTTTGTGCAATCGATGCAATAGAAGTTGAAGTGGTAGGGATAATATTAAATCTACATGTTAAGTTGGCCAAGTATCCTAACATAGACATGTTGATGGATGTGGTAGTGATAGATGTTCCAGATAATTGGGGTATGTTGCTATCCAGAAAGCGGGCCACAACTCTTGGTGGATACATTAAAATGGAATGGGCATATGCTACTATACCTGCGTCAAAAAACACTAGGGTGATTCTCCATAGAGAGAAGCTAAGGAAATGACATGTATAAAACCCCAAAAAGCCTGGAAATGAATTTTTTCATTTCACTGATAACCTTGGAAACTATGTTATCTTGTCAAATTTCATGGCCCCTATTAAGGAAAACATTAAAGATGAAAAGATAGGTGAAATTTGGCAAATGTACTTTGATGGGGCTTATTCCAAATCCAAAAAGGGAGCGTCCATTGTGATCATCTCTCCTTCAAATAAATTCTACAACTTTACTTTCAAGTTAGAGTTTGAAGCATCAAACAATGTAGCTGAGTACGAGGCATTGCTTCTAGGGTTAGAAACCGCTAAAGACATGGGGATAAAGATGTTGAACATAAAAGGTGATTTAGACTTAGTTGTCCTCCATATTAAGAATCGGTATCAGTGCAAAAATGACAAACTAAGGAAGTATATAAATTCCATATGCGACACCATGGAATGGTTTGATGCACTTAACATTCAAAAAGTCCCTAGGGAAATGAATGGGTTAGCAGACAGGTTGGCGGTAGCAGCATCCACCCTCCAGCCTTCAGATGAAATGATTAATGGGAATGGGAAAATGGAAATTAATTTCATACCATCAATTCCAAATAATGTAGATCACTGGCAGGTGTTTAAAGATGATGAGAAACTCTTGAGATTTATCCATAATCTCCAAGAGCTTGAAGGTTGCAAGATCAGTTATCAGCGGGAGGGTAAAGAGTATCAAGAATGCGAGGATAATGAAAGGAATCACATCCTAAGTGGCCTTATATCTTTTGAAAATATGTTTGATCGACAGGATCGTCATAAAAACAAAAAAGAAGAAATAAAAATTGGGGATTATATGGAAATAAACATAGGAACTGATAAGGACCCCAAGTTAATAAAAATTGGAAAAGGTACTTCGGAAAAGCAAAGGAACAGTTTGATCAACTTAATCAAAAAATATAGAGATGTGTTGGCTTTTAGTTATGATGAACTTAAATCCTATCAGGAAGATTTGTTTCAACACACTATTTCCCTCACAGAAGAGGCTAAGGAGGTCAAGCCTTTCTGACAAAAAATTAGGCGAATAAATCCTAAGCAAAAGAAAGATGATAAATTTTAGTGGATGAATGAAGGAAAAGATGCTTTCAAGTATATCAAAGATGCCATACCCAAGTCCCCAGTCTTGATCAGTCCATATTATTCCAAGGAATTTCAGATATTTTCCTTTGCCTCGAAGGGCACCATTGCTGGTGTTTTGCTTCAAAAGAATAAGGAAAGACAAGAGCAACCTATAGCCTTTATGAGTAGAGCCTTGCAACATTCAGAGTTGAAGTATACCACCATGGAGAAACAGGATTATGCTCTTGTCAAGTCCCTTCAACATTTCAAAAATTATGTAGGATACTCCAAAATCATTGGGTATGTATCCCATGTAGCTATGAAGGATATCATGTGCTCAACAAGATTTTCTAGGAATCAGGAGTAAGTGGATTTCAAAGATTCAAGAATATGATTTAGAGATAAGACCTACTAAGTTAATTAAGGGATAGGGTCTTTCAAAGATGTTGACCCAAGGAAATGAACATGCCATAGGAATAATCTTCCAGAACAGTGATTCAGAACAAAGTGTATTAGACGAGCTTCAGAGATTAGAGCAGCACCCTTGGTATGCTGACATCATCTTTTTCCTCCGTAACCTTACATGCCCTGATCACCTACTTGGCCATAAAAAAAGAGCATTAAGGTTAAAAGAAACTAAGTATTGTTTAACAAAATATGGTTTGGGTTGGAGAAACCCCAATGGTTTAATACTTATATGTGTCGATGAACCTGACTCCAAAAAACTCATGGTTGAGTTCCATGCAGGATTTTGTGGTGGACATTTTGCAGCAAGAACAACCGCCCATAAAATCCTTAAAGCGGGCTACTATTGGTCGAACCTTGTTTCAAATGTGCACAAGTATGTTAGAGTTTTCCCCCAGTGTCAGTTCTTCACTGGAAAGCAACAAATGAAATCCTTTCCTTTAAACCCAATAGTGGTCCAAGCCCCTTTCCAACAATGGGGGCTTGATTTCATCGGTAAGTTCAAGGATAAATTGAGGAATGGTTATTCTTGGAATCTTGGATTCTCACTGCCACTAATTATTTCACCAAGTGGGTAGAGGTGTTACCCACCAAGAAGGCAACAGATGTTGTAGTCATGGATTTCTTAGAAGATAAGATTATCACAAGATTTGGTATGCCAGCCAGAATCATCACAGATAATGGCCCGTGCTTTGTTTCCTAAGAGATGTCATCCTTTTGTTTCAAGTACAGCATTGTCCTATCCCATTCATGAAACTATTATCCCCAAGGAAATGGTCTAGCTGAGTCAAGTAATAAAAACTTAATGACCATAATCAAGAAAATTGTTGGTGATAATAAAAAGGCTTGGGATAGCAAGATCAAGTTTGCATTATGGGCCGATAGAATCACAAAGAAAAGTTCAACTGGAAGGAGTCCTTTTGAACTTTTCTATGGCCTAGATGTCACCTTACCTATCCACTTAAAGCTTCCAGTGTAACAACTTCTCCAGACCTTTAGCTCATATCAGGATGTCATTCAGAACAGAATCAACCAGTTGATCGAGTTAGATGAGAGTAGAAGAAATTCCCTTGACCAAAGTATCAGAAATTCAGACAAAGTCAAGAGGACCTTTGATAGATCTACCCGTTCTAGATCCTTTCAAGTAGGTGACACAGTCTTGCGTTGGGACAAATGGCTAGAGAACCCTGGGAAACATGAAAATCTCGACAACTTATGGTTGGGGCTATATATCATTGAAGAAGTAGCAAGAACAAATTCTTTCTATCTAAATGACCTAGAAGGAGAAAGTTTAAGCCTACTAGTGAATGGATTTATCCTCAAGATGTTCTCCACCGAGACAGTTTGATTCCTTTATTGGCATCGATGGTTTCAGGGCCAATTTCTAAACCTTGCCCTATGTGTATTTTTAAAAATTCCATGTATCATATTGTTGTATTATAGGTTTTTTGTACCATAGTACTAACCTTGATAATTTCTTTTGTATATTAGTATTGTAAAACATTGCTTTTTTGTACATCATAGATTACTTCTGTACATTAGTCTGCTTTTTACAGTTGATTTTTTTTATATACATGTTACTGACAAGCTTTAATTGATATGTAGGACCCAGAGATTCCAGAGTTCTCACATCCTCTTCTTTGATCAAAAGATTAGCCATAGCATGTGTCCCTAGATGGAGCCAGATGTTACCACCTATGTTGTACTTAGTGGTTTTTTCTCAAGTGAGCCTAGTGAACCGGACAAAGATGATTTGTTCAGACTTTAGAAGACCTTTGGAAGTGCTTCTAGGAAGTGCTTGTTGTACTATATTACATGTTCATACCCCATAGGGGAGTTGTAATAAAATGTTCTAGCATGAAAGTGTCTGTAAAAGACTCAATATCTTAGAATTTATTTGTCAACCCAATCAGCCCAGGGTGTTTTTTCCCTTGGTTATTATTGGTTGTTGAATAAACGACTGATAATTTCTAAGTTTTTCACTCAATACCTCCAAAGTTGGGGTGGGCAGCTTGGCATTTAGGTATATTGAGGTTATTAGAGTCTATGTGTCAATGTATAAACATGCTAGGCATCATTGTTGAGTCATGAACATGTCTAAGTCCCCCTAAGTTTTAAATTTTTTTTAATTTTTTAAGTTTTTTTAAGCTTTATTTTTTCCAAAACTTAGGCTATTTTTTAATAGTCTAAATGGAAAAATTGTTCTTGTAATAAAAGTGGGTTCATAAGTCAGTTTCAGGCATGGGGATGCTCATTTTCAAACTAAGAGCACCATGTAAACCCATAAACCCACTTTTTCTAAGTTTTGAGTGATTTGTCCATCACTCAGGTCAAAAATCCCTAAAAATCAAATATTGATTATTTTAATTAATAAATTAATGAAATAATGGAGAAAAACCCAAATCCTAATTCATTGGGATTCACTCCAATTTGACTGAAATCAGTCTCATTGACTTGGGACTGACTAGATATAACCATCCCTTGACAGCAAGAGGTAATTTGGTCTGAACAAATAGTACATTTATGCATGCAATCTTGGGAATTGCATCCTCCCTCTCTCCTCCACATGTATGGGCTCATCTAGATGAGTTTTGGTGGATGCTTCAGTTAGCAGGTTGAGGTGTCAGTCAGATCAGCTCTCTTATTGATAGTTGCACTCAGTGAGACTCATATCAGACTCATATAGACTCAGATCAGGCTCAGATTCACTCCACATGTAGCTGCAGTCTCTCTCTCCTTGGGATTTGCACCCCCCCAGGCGAGATCTCTTGTTTTTGCTATAAATAAACCATAGATTACCTCTTCCAAGCTAGTTAGAACTGGGATTGAGGTTCTATAGCTATTGTACTGTTGCTATTTTTCATTTGAAATAAAGAAAAGCTTTGGAGGAAAGATGGTGTCATGCTATTGTGTGTGTGGATGAAAATTTCCATGTTTTACTGAGGTAATCTATATCTATGTTCATAACTTGCGCATTTTTTGTGGATCCAGAGCTAAAGATTGATAATAAGTTTATTATGATATTGATAGGAAAGGAGTTTGTTGATAATTTTATTGGCTATCTCTTTCTGTTTTATGCATGTTTAGAGATCTAGATTCAACATGTTTTATAAGTTTATATGCATGCCATTCTAATATCTCTGTTTATGTATTAACCAGATCTCACAAGCATTTTGGCAAGCCTTTGGATTAAGTTGCAGGTTCCTAGCTTGGAGAGGGCGCTGATATTTTTTTCTTCCTCTCTTTCTACAAAACTTTATCAAAGGCATAGTCCCTCGACATTCCACTAGAAAACCCCACGGTTGATCTTCAAGGCTTCCAGCACCCTTTCTCTCTCTTCCTCCTAAAAATCCAAATTTTACCTGGCTACTTTGTTTACAATATTTGTCATTATTCATATCTATCATCTTAAATCAAAACTTACATAGATCTATTATTTCAAGGCTCATAGTCTAGATCTCATTCCTAAAATGTTTCATTAAGCATTCTAGATCTAGTTTAGGGAAATCGTCCGTTTTGCATGGAAATTTAAAGAGAATCCATAGTTTGCATGCATTAGATTTTTGTTTCTGTTTTTAAAAGATAAAATCCAGCAATCAGTTCATATCTAATTGGCTTCCCAAACAGCAAGCCAATATCACAAGGAAAGCTTGCTTTCCTTTGTTCCTTTTTTGCCATTTTAACTAGTTTTAACTTAGTTTTTTTGGTTTAAAGTAGGTTGAACCAAAGGTAATTTCAAAGTTATTTTGGGAATATTTCATTCTAATAAGCTTGTTTTATTTTATCAGGCATAACAGAAATAGGAGAATTTGTTGTTCGAAAGTGGCTTTTGGATTATCCAAATCCCCCCAGGGGTCTCTCTTTTCACTGTAATTTTAATTTTGGGCAATTTGTAAAATCTTGGTTTCATCCCATATAAGAGCCAAGAGGATTTATATAATTTTACTGATATTTTAACAACATATAATAAAAAATTTCTCCGAATCTACTCTTTCAAGCCCATTCCCCATCTCCCGTGGGGGGATTCACGCCTTTTTGTTGTTTTTTGCATTTTCTTATTTTTGTTCACTCTAGATTAGTTTCATTCATGAATAATAATATGATTTGATTACTTTATAATATATTCCATGTTACATTATCAAAGTAACTTGAATACTTACCCCACGACTTCTCGATTGACCCGCAAGGGGAAAGAGATGTGTGGTAGGAATAATTAGAGAACCTGTGGTTTGCTTCTTTTCTTTTGCTACTTATCATTAATTTCTGTAAAAAATTGTTCTGAAATAAACCTCCTCTTTGATTCCCCTATTGAGATCCACTTGAACCGAAAGAGGTTCCTGGAGGGTTTTTCTTTCTAAGAAAACACATCCTTTAAAACTCTCCAAAATTGACAAGACTCTGGTGTGTATGCTCTGCCCTTGGCTACAGTTCATTCGATCAGTCAAGCTGCATCAAAATCAACGTGAGTGACTAGATTAATTATTTTTCACCTTCCCCAATTAACCACCATCAGGCGAAAATCTAACGCCTCCATCAAACCGTAAACGGTGGAAAAATACCCAAAGGAAGTGGGAACTCCTGGACAGTGACCTCAGGGCGCCAATCTCTATTACACCTTAGGGTGTATTATGAACACAGTCTCAGAGACTCCATTCAACCCACACATTCCTTGTGGGTAGCCGTGAAGGTTTATTTTTTGACATACTCCAAGTACCCCTCGGGTATATCTGGAGTCCCCCCCTCGCCTAATTTTAATCAACTCATATTTCACATTAACTTAAAACGTACCCAGAGGCAATTGCAAAAAAATTACTACAAGCACATGCAAGTACATTGATTATTTTATGACTCCATTTTAAGGCACTGGTTATTTTCTTTCTATATATATTGTGTCTCAGCCTTGTGCTTTCGTGTGCTCATTTATTTTTATCTTGTCATGTATGGTTGTTTATGGTTAAATTTCAAAATCCTAAGTAACTCATTAAGTTTAACATCATCATACTAAATAATTTTTCCTTAGTAACTTAATAGGTTCTACCCCCCTTGGCTTCGTTAGGAGTTGAGCCTAAATGAAGGAGTCAGAACAAGGTGACAACCTTGACTCGATACTTTCCCCCAAGGACACACCTAGTGGCTTGAAGATTTCTGCCACTTTCCCCCTTAGGTGTGTGAAAGGTGGAAACATGATGCTTCCTCAAAAATCACTCTATTAGTAACCCCTTCGACACAATGTAAGGTAGGTTTTCCAGACCTTTAATTTTTTCAAAATTGCAAAGAAATTTGTGATTTTTGGACTTTTGTGTGTTCAGTTAGCTTTGTCCAAACTTGTTTGCAAATACCTGAGTGATTGAAATCTGAAATCTTTTGTGTGGTAAATGCTTGTTTGTTAAAATCAAAAATCTAGGTTAGGATTATGGAAATTGAACCCAAGTGATAGAACAATTACACTCACAAATTTGCTAATCAAACATGCAAAATTAACATCAAAGGAGATTGAAATTGGAGCATAACACTAATATGTATTGAATAAGTGTACAATAGCCAACCTTGTGAAGTAATAGGCTGCTGCAATATATAATTACATGATAAATTTGAATGCATAAGGATGCCATCCGAAATAGTCAAAAGTAGGCTTACTAAATCTAGTCAAACCCCCCATAGGTGCATAAAGCAGTTTCCAAATCCACTAGGATGCTCACAAATTGGAAAATTCAAGTAGGCAAGATAATAAGGGATGGAAAGACAACTCATACATGCTTTTATTAGGAGAAAAGGATGGAGGATGATGTGGGCAAAAAACAAGTCAACTACACCTAGTCTTGCTTTCCCTTTTGCCTTAATTTCCAATAAAATAGGCAACTTTACAGAAAAAGCAGTTATGCACTTTGGAGGATCTGGAATAAAGTAGACATGCTAAGTATGGTTTCCAGGAGGTTTCCCAAGCACTCCATGACTCAGTTTTAGCAACTGTTGACCTCTATGACATGTAGAAGGCAACTAGCATAGAATGGAATATAGTAGACTAGGTAATAAGACAAAAATGATTTAATTAATGTCTAAGGTGGGTAAATATGGGTTGATTATTCTAACACCCCCACTTAAGCCTATATTTTTGAGTAAATATTAGAAAACTATAGGGCCTAGCAACAAGGCTTAGTCACCCTTTACATACTACTTGTCCATTCAACCAAGGAAAAAGGCAAAAACCCAGTGGGAAAATCCTCCCTTAAACATGGACAGTAAAACAAAATTTAAAAATTTTGTCATCAATCATGCTTCATAGCATGATTAGCAATCCCCAGCAGTGATTTTATATTGCTGAATGTCTTATCACAAAAAAAAATTGGTGAAGATGTCTGCTACTTGTTCTGAAGATGCACAGAAGAGTAGGTGAATGGTGCCATCATGCACAAGTTGTCTGATGTAGTGCATATGGATCTCAATGTGTTTGGTTCACTGTTTCTAAACTGGATCATTGCAGATTTGAATGGTGCTCTAATTATCACAATAAATAATAGTTGAAACTATGATTTGAAGCCACATTCTCCAAGTATTCCCTGCAACCATAAACATTGAGTTGTTGCATTTACAACTCCTCTATACTCTGCTTCTGTAGATGAGAGTGCTATGGCACTCTGCTTCTTGCTTGACCAGATGATTGGTCCTTGTGAAAGCATAAACACATATCCTGATGTTTAATTTCGATATGTGTTGTCACCTTCCCAATCATTGTCAGTAAACCCAATCAAATCAAGATCAGATTTAGCTTTGTAGAAGATCCCATGAGTTCTTGTTCCTTGAACAAAGTTAAGGATCCTTTTGGATGCTCTCTAATGGATCTCATGAGTCTGATCCATGTATCTTCAATCCACACTAACTACATAAGATAGATCAGGTCGATTATGTGTAAGATAAATCAAACACCCAATCAACTTCATATACAGTGTATTATTTACCATACGAGAAGAACCTGCTTCTTCAAGCTTAACTCCTGAAAGGAAGGGAGTCTTGTTTGGCTTGCAATATTTCATGTTGAACTTGTTAAGCAAATCTAAGACATACTTGGACTAATGTACTTTGATTCCATGTTGGGATTGAGCAATTTCGAGACCCAAGAATTGGCTCAACAATCCCAAATCAGTCATAGAAAATGCATGGTTCATTACATCCTTCAAGGAGGAAATATCTTTCTTTGAACTTCCTGTAATCAAAAGTTCATCCACATACAAGACAATAAGCATAAAATAACCATGAATCATATTCAAATAAACATTAGGATCAGACTTGCATCGCACAAAACTCAATGACAGCAAAAAGCCATCAATCTTGGCATACCAAGCCCTGCAGGCTTTCTTGATCCCATACAATGATTCCTTTAACCTGCACAAAAAATATGGATTAGAAACAAACCCTTGAGGTTGCTGCATGTAAATCTCTTCAGTGAGATATCCATTGAGGAAAGCACACTTCACATCCATGTGATGTACCTCCCACTGCTTCGAAGTTGCAATGGCTAAAGCTAACCTTATGGAGTCCATCTTTGCCACTGGTGCAAAGGTTTCATTGTAGTCAATACCATGTACCTATGAGTAGCCCTTGGATACCAATATTTCCTTATATTTCAAAGGTGAACCATCAGAAGCAAACTTAGTTTTGAAAACCCACTTACATTGAACTAGCTTCCTCCTTGGGGGAAGATCAACTAGTTCCCAAGTGTTGTTCTTCTGGAGCGAGCTGAATTCTTCTTTCATGGTTGTTTTCCATATTGGATAATGTGCTACATATTCATATGTCTATGGATATGATTCAACCATTAGATAGCACTTCTCATCAAATAAGGGATCCTTCATACACAGGGCACTCTCAAACTGAGATCTAGTCCTCCTAGTGTCATTAGGATTTCCAGCTAGTTCCCCAGCTGCATGAATCATATTTTCTGCCCATTTTGGTCTTGCAAGACTATCAGGATCTACAATCAAATCATCATTATCAGACATATCAGAATCAGCAAACTCATTAGTCTCTCCACTTACAATCAATGGATCTGGTGGTGAAGAAGACTCTCCAACTTCAACTGCTAGTAAATGCTCTTCTTGGAACTGAACACTTCTTTCAATGAAATATTTGTTAATGCTCAAGTTAATCAGCTTGTACCCTTTTGAATCTTTAGAATACCCAACAAATAGGAACTCTTGGCTTTGGGGCTACAAAGCCTTTCTCTTTTCAGCTGGAATTCTATCCCAATCCTTTGAGCCAAAAATACTGAAATGGGTCACATCTGGCTTGTGCCCACTCCAAGCTTCGAAAGGATTCATACCATCAAGTTGCTTATGAGGCACCCTATTCTATATGTAGGATGCATATTTTATAGCCTCAGCCCAAAACTTTGGTGGCAAAGTCTTAGCCTCCATCATACAGGTTGCCATCTCCTTCAGTGACATGTTCTTTCTCTTAGCAACACCACTTTGATGTGGTGTGTAAGGGATCGAATGTTGCATCTGATTACCTGCATCTTTACAATACTGAATGAACTCAAACTTGACATACTCACCACCATTGTCATATTTGAGGATCTTGAGTCTCCTCCCAGACTGGTTTTCAACCAAGGCCTTAAATACTTTGAAGAGGTCAAAAACTTCAGACTTATACTTTAGGAAGTAAACCCAACAATACCTTGAAAAGTCATCTATGAATGTCAGTACATATTTGGCTTGACTCAGGGACATATGAGGAAATGGACCAGCAATGTCAATGTGGATCAACTCAAGAGGTGCAGAGGTTCTCTCGTGACTAGCTCTCTCAAATTTATGCTCTGGGTGTTTTCCTAGGATACAACCTTGACAGAATCCCTTGAAAAACTTGATCTTTGGTAACCCTATGACCAAATATTTTTCACTCAAATCAAAGAGATACTTGTAGTTAATATGGCCAAATATTTCATGCCAAATCTTGCTTGCCACATTAGCATGAATTAGTAGAGCAGAGGGGTTTCAGTACGGTAGAAAATGGGAAAACATGTATACATTCGAAGTGTGACCAACAACACCTTTTGCTATGACTTTACCATTCGAAATCTTTGTGATTTCAACATCATCAGGGGAGAAGATGACCTTGTTTCGAGACCCTGTGTGAGTCATCTAATACACTAACAAGACATTAGAGGCAAGACCGGGAACATACAACACATTATTGAACTTACCATGGTCAAGATCAATCCTTCCTTTTCCCAAACTATCAGTGAGAGAGTCATCTCCCAAAACTATTGGTGGACTTTTCGACATGTCAATAGAGGAGAATGCCTCTTTTGTCGAAACCATATGTCTAGAAGCTCCAGAGTCTATGATGAAGCTAGGTGAGCTTGATGTGCTAGCAACCAAAGCATGTACTCTCTCTTTGTCCTCTGAATTTGATCCTCCTTCCCTCTTCTTTGAGAAATCAAGAAGGGAGATGTTATTCTTCTTCGGGAGTTGGGTCAACATGTCAATTTGCTTCTTCATACAAGAGATTTCAGGATGATATCCCTTACTGCAATATGTGCACTTGCTCATTTCTCCTTTGTTCTTCTTCTTCTGGAAGTTCTTCTTGGATCCTTGGGGCTCCTCTTGAGACTTGTTCTTGTCTCTCTTTTGCTCAGGTGGCTTTTTAGCTTTTTTCTTGCTTTTTGAATCCACCCTTGAATCTCCAGCAACCAAGGCTTGGTCTTTGGAAGGTTTGATGGTGCCCATCATCACCAACTTATCTTGTTCCTATGTGAGGGATTCCATGAGCTCTACAAGCTTAGGCATCTTCTAGGCTCGAGCTGTCAACTTAGTGGCATGGAAGGTCGAAACACACATTGAATCGTCAGGACCAAGCTTTGAGAGTATGGCCAAAACTAGTTGCTCCTCCTTTTTTGTTAGATTTTTAACATTAAGCTAGAATTATATTAGGATATTTAACTAACAGAATAACAAGCACAACAATCAAACACAAGAGACAATGAACACAGTGTTTTTCCTTGGGGAAACCATAAATGGAGAAAACCCTGCAACTTCCTCAAAGATAGAATCAACACCAAAAGTAAAACCCCAAAACAATAAGATGATCTCCCGACAGCAGTAACCTCTTTCTTCCTTGCCCCAGTGTCTTCTTCTTCCTCAGCTATGCGCTACAACTTAGTGTGAGTGAGTGTGTTATAAATAGAGAGGATAGCTCTCTATTTATACTAATTCCCGACTTGACTAAACCCAACTAGGGCTGACTTCACTGGGTGAGTCTAATAACCCTAGTGCCCCGGAATTGCGGGGAATTCAACCCTTAACCAATAGGAGGGTTACCCACAATGACTTGACATGACTTGTTTACATTGTAGAACCTCCCGATAGGAACATCAAGGCATGACATGACTCAAGTACATTACAAATACATCCCAGAATAAGCATCGAGTTACAATACATAAGAAATACAAGTGAATACATTCTGAAGTTACAATTACATCAACACTCCGTCTTAACTAGGAAGGTATTCTCTCGACACAATTTATCAGCACAAGTCTTCTTCTCTGGATCATCTGGATCATCATCAAGTCCTCGTCATATTCAAGTCATCTTCATCTTCAATTCATCTTCATCTTCAGATCTGTATCATCACTCGATCTAGATCATCATCACTGGATCTAGATCATCACTCAATATGGATCATCACTGGACATCATCACTACATCTCGATCATCACTCGATCTAGATCATCACTGGACATCATCACTGGATTTGGATCATCACTCGATCTGGATCATCACTGCTGGTGCTATCTCATGATTCTTCTCGTCATAGGAAGTTCTACAGAGCCAACACTTTTTCATGTTGGTTGTAGGCCTAGCCTCCATGTAGGTATTCTTCAACGCTTATATCTGACACCAAGTCAGAATGGCCCGCCCAGCACTTACATCTGACCATGAGATGAACACATCCAACACCATGTCAAAAAGGCACACCCAGCACTCACATCTGATCATGTAGGAACCAATCCTATAATCGCATCAGAAAGGCCCAGCACTCACATTCACTAGCATGATAGGACACAACTACTATCATCTATGAAAAGGCTCAACACTTACAACTACCAGCATGATAGGACACAAATAGTATCATCTATGGAAAGGCACAGCAATCACATCCACCAGCATGGTAGGACACACCTACTACCATTTATGGAAAGTCACAGCACTTACAATCAACAGCATGGTAGGACACACCTACTACCATCTGTGAAAAGGCACAGCACTCACATCCACCAGCATGATAGGACACACCTACTATCATCTGTGGAAAGGCCAACACTCACATCCACCAGCATGATAGGACACATCTACTATCATCTGTGGAAAGGATCTGCACTTACATCTGATCATGTGGGAACCAATCCCACAGTCACATCAAAATGGCTCTCAGTCCCAGACTGAGGATTCATGGTAACTGACCAAGTGCATCCATTCAAATAATGGACGTAGCCCTTATATCTGACATTAAATCTGAATGGCCAGCACTCACATCTGACATGGAAGGAACCAATCCTCTCACCATGACAGAATGGAAACAGCCCTTATATCTGATCAAGTGGGAACACATCCCTCAATCACATCATAATAGCCATGCACTCATATCTGATCATGTGAGAACACATCTCACAGTCATATCAGAATGGCCCTCAATCCTAGACCGAGTATTCCTGGTAACTGACCAGGAACCTCCGTTCAAAGAATGGCAATAGCCCTTATATCTGATCATGTAGGAACCATTCCTACAGTCATATCAGAATGGCTTAGCACTCATATCTGACATGGAAGGAACCAATCCTCTCACCATGAAAAAATGGCTCAGCCCTTACATCTGACCATGGAAGGAACCAATCCTCTCACCATGACAGAATGGCTCACAGACTCATCACTTCCCCTTGGAAGGAACCTTGATCTGGAGAACACTAAGCTTCTCCTTGAAGTACTCAAACTTCACTCTGGCCAATGGCTTCATTAACACATCAGCTATCTATTTGTCCATTGCAACATACTGGAGCTTCACTGCTCCCCTCTGCACCATATCCCTGATACAGTGATACTTGATCTTGATATGCTTCGACTTGTCATGGAACACCAGGTTCTCCGACAACTTCACACAACTCTAGTTGTTGCAATATATACAAGTAGCGTCCAACTGGAGATCAAATAAATCAGAGAGTAGCTTCCTTAGACATACTGCCTCACAACTAGCTGAATAAGTTATGACATACTCTTCTTCAGTTGTGCTCAGTGCCACATAGGATTGCTTCCTGCTAAACCAAGAGATCACACTTGATCCCATACTGAAGCAACACCCTGAAGTGCTCTTCCTATCAATGGCACTGCCTACCCAATATGAATCAACATAACCCTCCAGGTTAATCTTCTGACTTTCCTTATACTTGAGCCCATAGTCAACTGTACCCTTCAGGTACCTCAAAATATGCTTTGTAGTAATCAAGTGAACATGTCTCGGATCTATCAAGAACTGGCTCAAGGTGTTCACAGCAAAGCAAATATATAGTCTTGTGTTTTTCAGGTACATCAAGGACCCAATAATCTGACGATACATCTTAGCATCAACTGTATCTGAGGAACCATCACTCAATAACTTCAGGTTCGATGTCGTAGGTGTGGTCATGGCCTTCCAGTCCATCATCCCAAACCTCTTCAAGATATCTACTATATATTTCCCTTGTCCCAGGGAAATTGCATCTGCATTCTGCCACACCTCCATGCCTAGAAAATAATGCATCATACCCCAAGTCCTTCATTTTGAACTCGGAAAAAATCTTCCTCTTCATATCGGCAATCAACCCATCCATACCTGTTACAAACAGATCATCTACATACAGTAGCAGCATCACTAGGTTGCCATCTTCAACCTTGTAGTAAACGCTGGAGTCTGCTTTACTCTTGGTAAAGACTAAACTGGATAGAAAGCTATCAATTCTACTGTACCATGTCCTGGGTGCTTGTTTAAAATCGTACAGGGCTTTATTCAATCTACATACATGAGACTCCCTGTCATGTGTCTCAAAATTGAGTGGCTGCTCCACATACACTTCTTCTTCTACTACACCATTCAAGAAAGCAGTCATGACATCCATTTGGTGTATCTTCCATTTCATTACTGCAACCAAAGAAAGTACTGATATGATGGAAGTGTATCTGGCTACAGGTGCAAAAATTTCTTCATAATCTATTCCTTCTTTCTGGGAGAAACCACGAGCAAAAAATATTGCTTTATATTTTTCTATGCTACCGTCTGCAGCATGCTTGATCTTGTAGATCCATTTGGAAGTTATGACATACTTCCCTTCTGGTCTTGGGAAAACATCCCAAACATAATTCTTCATGATCGATTGATACTCTTCGATCATAGCATCCTTCCATTCTTTCCATTATGCCGCTTCTTCATAGTTGGAAGGTTCTTTATCGATGAAATCACATAATAAAGCTACATATCTGGAGCAGGATCTGGTCCTCTTTCTTTCTCTATGATTCTCTTCTGGAGCCCCATATATTTCTACACCTTGGATAGCTTCTTATACCCAAGCAGGTTTCCTCTTATGAGGATTATTCTCCTGAGGTGGATCTATAGGTTCTTGAGGTTCTTCAAATTCTTGATCTTCTTCTTGAGTTTCTTCATTCATGGTTGTATCATGAATCCTGGGTGCTTCTATTTCTTCAGCTTCTTTAGTAGGTCTCTTTCTGGATTTGTTGTAAGCTATGTCTTCATCAAATGTTACATCCCTGCTGATGTCAATCTTCTTGAATCCTGGGAAGTATATTCTGTAAGCCTTCGAGCTTTCAAAGTATCCCACAAATATACCCTTCTTTCCTAAAGGATCTAGTTTAGTCCTCTTCTCTTTTGGAATGTGTATGTACACTGGACAGCCGAATATTCTGAGATGGTTGACTTCTGGTTTCTTGCCGGAAAAGACTTCTTTAGGTGTCTTGTTCTTGAGTACTCTATGTGGAGTACGGTTCTGTACATACATCGTTGTTCTTCCATCTTTTGCCCATAGATGCATAGGAATATATTGATCATGAAGCATTGCTCTTGCAGCTTCCACGATAGTTCTATTCTTCCTTTCTGCAATCCCATTCTGTTGTGGATTATATGGGATGGACAAGTCCCTCTTAATCCCTGAGTCTTTACATAACTCTTTGAATTCATTTGATGTGAATTCTCCACCATTATCTGATCGAAAGGTCTTGATCTTCTTTTCTGTGTGATTCTCGATCAAGGCTTTGAATTCCTTGAACTTGTTGAATACTTCATCTTTGTTCTTCATGAAGTAAAGCCATGTCTTCCTGAAAAAGTCATCAATAAAAGAAACATAGTATACATACGCGCTTAGTGAACTTGATGACATTCGACCGCATACATCGGAGTGGATGATTTCCAAGATTCCTTTTTCCTTGCTCTCACTCCTTGGAAATGTGTTCTTTGTGTTCTTTCCTTTCGCACATCCTTTGCAAACCCCGTCATGTTTTACTTGAATTTCTGGAATACCTTCAATAGCTTTGCTTGCAAGTGGTATTGTTCTGTAATGCACATGTGCAAGCATTCTATGCCAAAGTTCATTTGGCTCTAATGTGTCATGAACCAAGGCTTGTTTTGGATGGCCCTTCAATTTGTACAATCCTCCTTCTTGTTCCCCAATCACTACTGCATCATTAATAGTCTTTCGGCCACATGATGAATTGACCATCTATAAATGCAACCCTCATTCCTTTTGCATCTAACGCAGATATGGAGAGGAGGTTCTTCTTTAGTCCTGGTACAAACAATACTTCCTTCATTGTCATAGAATTTCCAGAGTCTAGCTTATAGGAGGATTGCCCACTACCTTTTATTGGATATCGGTAGTCATCTCCGAGCTTCACCTTGTGAGGTGATTCATGTTCTGATAGTTTCACAAAGGATTCCTTTAATCCTGTCATATGTTTGGAAGCCCCACTATCTATAAGCCAATCATTGCTTCCATGAGTAATGTTTCCCGTGAGAGCGGAAATCAAAACATATTCTTCTTCACTTGAAGAATATTCTTTCATATCTGGTTCTCTTTATTGAAGTTTCATCATCCTCTGCAGCATGAGCATCATGTCTTCTCTTGTTTCCCTTCTTCTTGTGAGAGACATTTTTGTTTCTAGGACATTCTCTAACATAGTGTCCTTTCTCGTCACATGTATAACATCTGATTCTAGACAAATATTTTCTATTGTTATCTTTATGAAAGGACTTACCTCTGGGGTGATGAGAACTTCTTCCAGTTTTCTTGGAGTGTACCATGAGAGCTTGATCTTCACTTCCCATCTTTTCTTCTCGAGCTACTATTCGAGCTTCTTCTTGAGAGCACTCTTCCCATAGTCTACTGAACTTGACTAACTTCTTTCTTGCACAAATTCATTGAATAAAGAAGTCTCATGATCTAGGGAGACCATTCAAGATGGTCATTACAATATCTGCATTCTCCACTTCTTCATCTACTGCTTCTACTTGTTCCTTGATCTGAGAGACTCTTGTAAAGTAAGACTGGATGGTCTCTGCATTCTGTATCTTTACATTCTTCAGTTGGTTTCTCAAAGTCATCTTCTGGTTTATGTTCTTCCCTTCAAACAATTTGGTTAGGGCATCAAACATAGCTTTAGGTGTCTTTAGGGAGGACACCTGAGGTATGAGGTGATCCTTGATTGAATCAGCAATGATCCTCTTTGCCATAACCAATTTCTTCTTGTGTAAGGCCTTAGCCTCATCTCCCTCTAGAACTAGAACCTCCTCACTGATATAGGAGTCCAACTCATTTTCTTCCAGGACTAGGGATATCCTATACTTCTAGGCTCGGAATTTATTAGCTCCCTCAAGCGTTTCATCAAGATTGGTATGATGAGACATCTTAACTGAGAACCTCAAAAGGAAATACAAAAGATTTAGATCTTACCAGGACAAGATGTCGAATATGGATTTGGAGCTGGAATTATGCAATGCTGGTTCAAGAGAATATTAGGGTTTTGCTTTTTCGGAGTTCTGTCCAACAAAATGCTTTGATATTGATCCCTAACTTCAATTTTGAGGAGGATATCAATCCAGGCCTAGGCTCACTGAAAATTTCCACTTCTGTGGAAAGCCCTAATTTTCGACAGTAGTGTTGGGTCCAAAACTGAAAAACCTCATAATTGGATTCTGCTTCGACAGAAAGATGTGCCCTACGGAGGAGAGTTATTCCAACCTTCTTTTGCTGAAAATATGTGGAGAGAGATCCACAAAGTAGGAAGCCCTAGTTCCTGCAGCTGCACAGTGTCTTCTTCTCAGGTTAGCTCTGATACCATGTTATATTTTTAACATTAAGCAATCATTATATTAGGATCTATAACTGAGAGAATAACAAGCACAGCAATCAAACACAAGAGACAATGAACATAGTGTTTTTCCTCGAGGAAACCATAAATGGAGAAAACCTCACAACTTCCTCAGAGATAGAATCAGCTCCAAAAGTAAAACCCTAAAATAGTAAGATGATCTCCCAACAACAGTAACCTCTTTCTTCCTTGCCCCGGTGTCTTCTTCTTCCTTGACTATGCGCTACAACTGAGTGTGAGTGAGTGTGTTATAAATAGAGAGGCTAGCTATATATTTATACTTATTCCCAACTTGACTAAACCCCACTAGGACCAACTTCAATAGGTGATTCTAATAACCCTAGTGCCCCAGAACTGCGGGGACTTCAGCCCTTAACCAATAGGGGGTTACCCACAATGACTTGACATGACTTGTTTACATTATAGAACCTCCCAATAGGAACATCGAGGCATGACATGACTCAAGTACATTACAAATACATCCCAGAATAAACATCGTGTTACAATACATAAAAAATACAAGTGAATACATTCCAAAGTTACAATTACATCAACATTTTCAATCCCACTATGTTTTAGCTACAAAATAAGGGCTTTAAACATGGAAAAATAGAGTTGCAAGGATTCGAAGCTGCTGGGACCTAAGGAGAAAAGTTCATTTTTGATTTGATGTCCTCTCATCTCACATATATTACCAAAAATATCTACAATCTTCTCCCACACTTCATTAGGTGATGTCAATTCATCAAGATGGAAGAGGAGGTCTCTTGAAATGCTCATCCACAAAAGACCATAGGCCTCATCCCTCCTGTTGTGCCATTTTATTTTCTCTGCAGCTACAATGGGATCTGCCTCAGTTGCCATAGTAACCCTATAGAGACATTTCTCTCTCATAAATATCTCCATCTCAGCTTTCCATTTAAATAAATTAAATGGAGTCAAGATGATCTTCTGAGATTGGTCCATAGCTCAGAAACTATGCCCTTCAGTCAGCAGAATATGCTCCCAGTCAAGATGTCAAACCTAAAATAGCAATATGGAAGGAGATAAATCGATGTACAAAGGCTCTGATATTATGTGGAAATTGAACCCAAGTGATAGAACAATTACACTCACAAAATTGCTAATCAAACATGCAAAATTAACATCAAAGGAGACTGAAATTGGAGCATAACACTAATCTATATTGAATAAGTATACAATAGAAAACCTTGTGAATTAATAGGCTGCTGCAATATATAATTACATGATAAATTCGAATGCATAAGGATGCCATTCGAAATACTTAAAAAGTAGGCTTACTAAATCTAGTCAAATCCCCCATAGGTGCATAAGCAGTTTCCAAATCCACTAGGATGCTCACGAATTGGAAAAGTCAAGTAGGCAAGTTAATAAGGGATGGAAAGACAACTAATACATTCTTTTATTAGGAGAAAATGATGGAGGATGATGTGGGAAAAAAACAAGTCAATTACACCTAGTCTTTCTTTCCCTTTTGCCTTAATTCTCAATAAAACATGCAGCTTTACAGAAAAAGCAAATATGCACTTTGGAGGATCTGGAATAAAGAAGACATGCTAAATATGGTTTCCAGGAGGTTTCCCAAGCACTCCATGACTCAATTTTATCAAGTGTTGACTTCTATGACATGTAGAACGCAACTAGCATAGAGTGAAATATATTATACTAGGTAATAAGACAAAAATGATTTAATTAATGTCTAAGGTAGGTAACTATGGGTTGATTATTCTAACAAGGATCATCTTTATTACTACTTGTATGTTTGGTTATTCTGAAAGGAGTTTTTGGAAGCTTTAGACCAAATTAGATCACTGCCTTCTATCGGATAATACTGAAAAGAAATACTCTTTGATTAGTTTGCTTGTTTCTATTTTTCATTAAGTGTGAGAAAGACTTCTTTTCACTCTGAAAAAACAAATATTTTTGTTGAGACTAGGTAATTGTTTTTATTGAGCTTAAGTCACTGGACCTCTGATTAGCCTCCCAAGCTTTCAGGATTCCTTTGTTCTTTTATCACTTTTGCATCATTATCTCATCAAAAGAAAAAACTTTCAATAGTTTAAGTTAGATCTTTCCATGTTTTAGAGAAAAATTGAAAAAAATAGATTGCATATGGATATTTGAATGTTGTTTGTCTTTCTTTTTCTTTGAAAAGAGATCTTACCCTATCTGTTTGCCTTCAAAAGATTTGATTTGAAGAAGTGTTGTTTGTTTTATGCTCGGAAAAAGATTTTTAGTATAGTTGTTTGGGGAACTTTTGGTTTCAAATCAAAATTGAAAAGAAAACACTCTCTCTCCTTCCCATAATTAGGAATACTCTAAATGGTAAAGTGAATGAACTTGCATTTCATATTTGCATGGTTTTAATTTTCTGTGAAAACCTCATGCATTCACCCAACTGACTACTTTAAAATTAACGATAGCTTTAGGACTAAAAGTTGTATAGAAATTTGAGTGATAGGTTAGAGACGTGTTCGAGCATCGTTAAACATAGGAGATGTCGTTATTTGTCCGCACTACAACCCAGGACTCACGCAATTATTCTACTTACCGTTGGTATATTGATGACCTTTCATGTACCCTTGAGGTATATAGAAAGGTACTTCATGTACTTGATTGTATATCGGAAGGCCCCTTGTGAACAGTTGTGCATTAGACAACACTACAACCAATGTGAGCTCCCATGTACCTTCAGTATATCAAGAGACCCCATTATGATACCTTATCCATCTAAGAAAAACCCTTTGGTCATCTTGTGTGGAGAAATACACTAAAAATAGCTTTCGGGGAGATTATTACGCACATACCCTTGTGGTATATCGCGAGTTGCACCTACTTGACAATCATGGTGAGAGACCAACCATTTGAATTCATCCTATCATTTGAATTTGCTTATTGGCCTGTAGCTTGAGTAGGAGAAAGTTTTTCGGCATGTTTTTTCTTAGATATGAAACCCTAGGTTAGATTAGTGGATGTGCAATCTAGTTGGTTTCATTTGATATGGTCTAGAATAACACGGGTCTTTCCACCTGACTTTCCTCCCGTCACAGGAGAAATTCCAATGGAATCCATCGACAAAGGATCTACAACAACTTCCCATGTGGAAGAGAACCTGGTCATAGAAAGCAGAGACCAATTCGCTTCTTACATTACTCCCTTGGTCCAACAACCTCCTATGGGTGACACTTCTTTCCATGGTCCTGTGGGTGGTCATGTTGATAGTTTTATTCGTTTAGACTATGTTCCTAATGATCAATTTTAGGGAACTTATATGGGACAGGCCATTTCCTCATTTGGGGTAAATAGGCCCTCTTCTTAACAATATTCACCAAGTGAAGAAGAGTATAGACAAATTCAAGCCTCTATTCACCGTGCACATGATTTTCAAGAGAGAATGCAGAGATTAGATACAATCTTAGCAACCCTCGTGCCTCAAAAAGAACCTATTTCATCTCTTAGTCCCCGCAATACGGATCCTTGGCCAGATGGATATCATTCACTAGCTGATTCTATGAGACCTATTGACCCTATTGAGACCTCATCCCACCTAGGTCAAACTTCTAACCCTACAGTTTCTAATGTTAGGTATGTTCCTAGTCCTCCTATGTCTTCTATGGCTGGGGGGGAATCTTCAGTTCCATTAGTGTCTTTACCTTCTAATGCCAGGGGGAAACCCCCAACGTGATCTATGCTACCCACTAATGGAGTTGTTACTTATAATAGACCAACCTCTATTGCAAGCCCATCCACAGTTTACGTTCCTCCTACCAATACAAATATAGTTAACCCTCCATTGAGTTTAGGCCATCCTTTAGGGGCACAAACTATAATTAATCAAGCTTCATGGGGGTATGGTTACCCAACCCATCAAGTACCTATAGGAAATATGAATTATCAACCTACCCCTATAGGCATGTCTTACATTGGAATTCCATATCCTGGTAATACTATTACTCCATGGAGACAACCGAACTGGTCCTACGTGTTGACATTGGGGGGAATACCTATTCATACTGTTGGAGGTACTGGAGGGCTACCTTATGGAGGTCCTCCCCCTGATGGGCCTGGTGATATCAGAGGTGCAGGAGGGCCACCTTATGGAGGTCCTCCCCTTGGGGGGCTTGGTGGTCCTGGAGGTCCTGGAAGTCCTACTGGTCCTAGGGGGACTGTAGGTCCCCCGTATTGGTCCTGGAGGTCCTGGTGGTCTAGGTGGTCCTAATGGTCCTGGTGGTCCCAGTGGTCCTATTGGTCCCAGAGGTCCTGGTGGTCCTAGTGGAACCATATGTCCTGGTAGTCCTCCTCCTAGTGGTACTATTGGCCCTGGTGGCTCTGGAAGCCCTAATCCTGGGGGTCCAACTTCAAGAGGTTCATCATCTCAACAACCTGTGTATTAGTCAACCTACGGTCCTACTGGTGGTTACATGCCTTATCAATACTACCAGTACATGAAACCGAATCGTTAGTTACCTTTGTTAGAAACTTTGGACTTTCCTTATTTGTCCAATTTGATTAATGACCCCATCCAACACAATCCTTCATGGTCCCCAATTCCAGTCAAGTTACCATCAGACATTCCAAAATTCGATGGTAAGCAGGGAGATGATCCCAAGAATCATGTTATGACTTTCCATATGTGGTGTTCATCAAACTTCTTGATGGATGACTCTATTCGATTGAGACTCTTCCATCGTACTTTGACCGGTACAGCCGCGAAGAGGTATATCAAACTTCCACAACATTCGTTTATGGATTTTAGTGCTTTGGAAACTATCTTCCTCACACACTTTCAGCTACCCATTCGCTACGAAATGGGTACATACCTTTTGAGCTCTCTACGTCAAAACACCTCCATACATATCTCAGATCATATCCATGAGTGGAGAAGGTGGAGAAGGTTCGTTAAAGCTCCTATCCTAGACCAAATTTTAGTTGATTGGTTTACAAAGTCTTTTTTGCCACCCATTGCCAAAGATGTGGCTATGGGGGGTGTTGTCACTGAAGATCGGGCTATTAGTCGTGCTTAGTATCTGGACTTGGTGTATTCCCACTGTGGAACATTGTATGACCTTATTCCTCATTCTCCTCATCCCAGCATGGACCCAGATAAGCCACCTATAGAAACTCATGTTGATGGGGTTATCGGTTCAATCCAGCATCCATCAGCGGTAAAACTTGCCAAACAACCCAGTCCTTCTACCACTGCTCCTTCTAATCCTATGGTTTCCACCGAGGTGAATTATATTCAAGGTACACAATCATCCGGTAGTAAGAAAAAGGAAAAAGGAAAAAATAAGAAACCCAGAAACCAACAAGAAAATCCCAAGCCTACAACCCTAGAGAATGACAATAAAGGAAAATTTAAAGCTAAATATTCTTTCATATTGTGTGGTGGAAATCATTTCATGAAGGAATGTCCCTGTCATGATGAACTTAACAAATTTTTAAAGAGTAACCCCACATCGGCAGTTCTTACTGACCCTTTTCCTTCTCAGCAACAACTGGTCAACCACATGTCTAACCAGGGAACTTCTAGTCCTACAGAGCAAATTCGTCTGATGTCGTCAAAAACTGTTAATATAACAACTCGAAGCCAGTCATATGACAAGCCTGAGGAGAAGAAAAATGAAAAACCTTATCCAGATAAAGATCCTTCTACTGGTTCTCTCGCATCCTCGTCTAATGGTCCCCTAACTATCGAGAAGCCTACTCTCAACATGATTTTGCGTCTGCCCAAAAGTACTCTTAGGAAGGATTTTATTAACCCCAATGCCCAAGATGCATAGTTTTATAATATTGTTGAAGACGTAGCTTAGGAACCATGTGTAATGTCTACCTTAGAAGTACTCCAAAGCTGTCCCACGCAACACAAAAACTTGTTAACTACCTTACGAGCCATGGACCCAGATAACATGAATTTGATTCATTTCAACCTAGAGAACCACAACTCTAGATTAACTCACCAACTCACTTTTCAGATCGTAACAAAAGTAGTTGGGAAAAAGGTCTTTAGGACTGTTCTAGATGAAGGTGCTTCAACCTCAGTTTTGTCTCTATCCTGTTGGAAATCCATTGGCTCTCCCGAGCTTATGAAATCATCGACGACCCTAAAAGCCTTTGATGGAAGAGGCTTCCAATCCCATGGTCTCATGCCAGCACTTTCAGTTGAAATAGGGGGAAAAACTATTTCCATTCAAGTGGAGGATGTGGATTCCCCATTAGACTACAATCTTCTCTTAGGAAGAAATTGGTTTTATGCTATGACAGTTGTCGCCTTGACGGTGTTTAGAACTCTCCAGTTTCCACATTTGGGAAATATTGTGACCATTGATCAACTTGATTTCTGTGCATCGGATGTTACTACCCCTACAGAAAATAACATCCCTTTGCCAGGTCAATCTCCTCCTCCTTATCAGTCGATTGGGGTAGGAATGCTGAAAGACTACACCCTTATGGGTGTGTTCCCATTAGCTCCTTCTAGCACAGAGACGATGATCGTCAATATGATCTCTACATTTGGCTATGACCCAAAGGGTAATAAAGTTGTTGAATCATCCTTCCTAAGCCCGCATGAAGCAGTTTTTGATTCCATCCAATCCATTTTCGATGTCCATACAAATGACCTTCATCTTATGGCTTTGGATCCTTACCACCTACCCTACTGGTCAGAACATTCTCTTCCTACTCTGGATTATTTCTCCTAGAACTTTCCCGTCAAATGAATCCATTATAGATATTATGAGTACGAATTAATCAGTGTGGGAGGATCATCATCATAGATCCTTGTTCCTCTCCAATACCAGTTCGGCAGATAATTATTTTGTATCTCTCATGGGTATTGATATTGTCGACATCCCGCAAACACCTGTCTTGTTGCAAAATTCTGAGTCTGAAGGCAATTCATGCAACATTACCAAAACAGCTCCAATCGACATATCAGTCAAGCCTGGAACTATTGAACATGTTCATATAGGGAAAAACTGTTCAATAGATGAAACTGAACATTATAGAGCACTTTTTAAAGAATTATGAGATATTTTTCCTGGTCTTATGAATAAATTCCTGGGATAGACCCATCTATCGTCATCCATGAGATAAAAACCTATCCCACAGCAAAGCTGGTTAGGAAAAAATTGATACAATTCCATCCATGGAAGGTTGTGGCTATTAAAGCTTAAGTCAAGAAACTTCTGAAGGTAGAATTCATCTATCATGTACCCCTGACAGAATGGGTATCGAATATCGTTCCCGTGAACAAAAAACAAGGAACTATTCGAGCCTGCATCGATTTTCGAGACTTGAATAAATATTGTCCTAAGAACAAGTTTCCAACTCCACACATCGATTATATTATTGATAATAGTGCTGGAAGTGTCATCTTCTCATTCATGGATGGATTTTTCGGCTATAATCAGATAGAGATATTGCCCAGCGATTAGTATAAGATTTCATTTATATGCCCGTGGGGAACCTTTGCCTACATGAAGTTATCCTTTGGCATTAAGAACTCTAGAGCCACATTCCAGCACGCTATGTCCTATGTGTTTCACAACATTAAAAACATCATGGAGCCGTACCTAGATGATCTCCCTGTGCATTCACAACAACGGAAATATCATCCTCAACATCTTAGAGATATTTTCCTGAGATGTCACCATTAAAAAATATGGTTGAACCCACACAAATGTGTTTTTTGTGTTGAGACGGGATGTCTCTTAGGCTTCGTGGTTTCTAAAGATGGTATTCAGATTGACCCACTAAATATTGCTACAATACTCATCCTGCCTACCCCAACCAATCTCCTTGAACTCCAAAATTTGCAAGGGAAGGAAAAATTTCTTCATCGTTTTGTTTGTAACTTTGCTGAGAAAATGCATGGTTATATACGTCTCCTTAAGAAGGATAATTCATTCTTCTGGGATGACTAGGCCCAGCGATACTTTGATAATCTTAATCATGCTCTGACCCATTCACCTGTGATACACCCCCTAGATTATTTAAAGGATTTTCTCTTATATGTTGTTGCCTCATGACGATCATCGTCATATCCATCACCACGCGGAATATTATGTTATTCTGAATTATACATTATATAGGCATGGCATAGACACCATTCTCCAACGATGCCTCACCCATGAAGAGGCTGAAAAAGTTCTTAATGAACACCACTCTGGAGCATGTGGCGGTCATCTCTTTGGGATGGCTACAGCCCAAAAAATCCTTTGCGCTGGCTATTTCTAGCCCTCTATCTTAGATTGTCATGAGGCTGTTAAGAAATACCCACCCTGTCAACATTTCTATCTGAAAAATTGCACCCACCGAGCTCCATTACACCCCATCATTTCCATTATCCCTTTTTCCAAATGGGGGATAGATTTCATGCATTGTAAGCCTACCTCAGGCGGGGGACATGGTTACATCATAGTAGCTGTGGATTATTTCACTAAATGGGCTGAGGCTATGCCTACATATGTAGAGGATGGTAAGAATGCCACCCTCTTCCTTTTTAATCATGTAATAGCTAGGTTTGGATTTCCACAGTCTATAGTCACTAATCACGGATCACATTTCCAGAATCAGATGATGGCAGAGTTAAGTGCTAAGCTAAGTTTTCGCCATGAAAACTCAACTCCCTATTATCTGCAATATAATGGTCATGTTGAGGACATTAACAAAGTCCTAAAAACTATGCTGCACCGGATGGTTGGAGATCATAAATCCAACTGGAACCAAACTCTCTCTTCTGCTCTTTGGGCTTATAGAACTTCAGTTAAAACGACTGGTTTTACACCTTTTCAATTAGTATACGGACTAGAAGATGTCCTACCTATTCAGTGTCAAATTCCATCTTTGAACCTTTCTACTAAACTTATCCCCAATACTTCCACCGAGGAAGAGATATTTCTATACTTAACCAATCTTGACGAAACTAGATGAGATGTTGCCTTGGTCAATGAGGCACATAAGAAACGCGTCAAGGCGCAGTACGATAAATTTGTCTAGCCTCGTGTGTTTAATGAAGGAGACCTAGTGCTGACTTATTATCAGAGACATGATAAACTAGGAAAAGGGAAGTTCGAATCAATGTGGTACAGTCCTTTTATTGTTTCCAAGGGTTTAGAGAATGGGTCCTATGAGCTCGCCGATTATGACAGAGTCCCCTTCGGGTT
>LPNX010459547.1:0-37967 GCA_001517045.1 Pseudotsuga menziesii | reverse complement strand
GGGGCTCGAAATCGAGCAAAATTCTGATGGGATTATGGTCACTCAGTCAAAATAAATTTCAGACCTGTTAGTCAATTTTAACATGGCTGAATGTAGGCCTACACCATTCCCTTTCCTTTCAGGGATCAGCCTTGAAGAAGGAAAAAGCACACCTCCCATGGACTGCACTATCTATCAACAGCTAATTGGTAGCTTATTGTACTTGACACATTCTAGGCCTGATATTTGTTATGTCGTGAATGATGTATCAACATACATGCAGCAGCCTCATGATATTCATTGGAAGGCAGCTAAGCGGATCCTCCAGTACATTCAGGGAACCAGGACCTACGGCATTCACTATGCTGCAGATTCCGAGCTAGAGCTGGTTGGATACACAGATTCCGATTGGGCGGGTGATTCTATTGATCGGAAGTCAACTTCCGGATATGTATTCATGTTTGGTGGTGGCCCTATTTTATGGTCAAGCAAAAATCAGGCTGCCATAGCACTATCTTCAGCAGAGGCCGAGTATCGAGGAGCGGTGAATGCTTGCATCCATGCAGTTTGGTTGCAAGGCATTCTTTCAGAGTTTGATCTTGGTAGTACTATGTCCACTGTCCTCTTTTGTGACAACCAGAGTGCTATTAAGATATCCACAGATCCAGTTACGAGGCAGAGGACCAAACATGTAGACATTCACATGCACTACATCAGGGAGCTAGTGCATGACAGGACCATCATTCTGCAATACTGCCCGACTGATGAGCAGATTGCAGACATCTTCACCAAGATCTTTTCAGAAAATAAGTTCACTTACCTATGTTCACTGTTGGGGGTGAGTTCATCAAGGTGATCCAGACTACCTTCAGTGTTCAGCTTGAGGGGGGGTTTTGTTCCCACTGGGTTTTCCCTCTTTTCCTCACTTAGTTTGTTTTGAGCATTGTTTCAGTTGCTTTATTGTACAGGGTGACCTATGGCATTTGTTGCCAGGCCCCTAGCATTTTTATGTTTTCTAACTCTTCCTGAGTATAGCTTAAGGGGGGGTGTTGGAGACATTTACCATCATACACACTCTTCAGTCAAATTGGCCTAGTTAAACCACTATCCTAAGTTTAATTGACATCAAGGAGCATTAATTACCATCATCCTAGTCACTCCCACGCCTACCTACAGTCAAGGAGGCTAACTTAGCCTTTCCTACAGTCAAGGAGGCTAACTGGAGCACTCCAGGGGTGATCTGGTTGACATTCATGCACCTAATTGCTAACTGGGGGTTACTTTCAGTTCAACCAATTAGTTACAGTCAGTTAAGGCGCCTCCATGCATTAAATATATTATTTAATCATTATTTATTGATTATTTTATTATTATTTAATGAACTGGAGTGAACTAGGCGCCTTCACCAACTTCTAATGGTCAGTTCAGCTTCAGTTAACCTCATCAAGGTTTATTGGAGTCTTGCAGTACTAGCACTTAATGGTTGGTTGCTATGACATGTGTTTGATCTCCTTCAGTTGAGATTAAGTCATTTATTGCACTCCAACTTCAGTTAGGATTGGTGAGTCAATTAAGGTTTTTGTCAAGTGGTTAACTGAGTGGTATTGCATGGCAAAGAGTCAGTTAAGCTATACTCATGCATGGGAATTCGAATTGTCCCTTAGTTATTCGAATTCTTCATTGAGTTAAGCTATGGCTCATGCATGGGAATTGTAATCCTTTATTGTTTATATAATATACAGAGAGGAAACTTATTTGGTTCCTGAAAATTTCCAATTCATGAGTAATTGTTAATAATTCTTTGATGAGATTGAATCTTAGTTCCTAGATCAAGTGCAAGAATTAATACGGGCAACCTCGCAATGGGTTGTACCTGAAGAGGTACTATGCCTAGATCATTCATGTATGGTACCTTGTATATATGTACATTATTTGACTTTTTCAGTGTGTTTTAGTATTTTCAATATGGTTTTGAGTTTAGTGTCCAAAGTGTTTATAGCATGTTTTGGTTATGCAGAACATATGGATTTTTATGGCTTCATTGATGGTGCTTGTTGCCATACCTTGAACCTTACCTCCGCTGCTTGGGTTCTATATTTCCTAGTTCATGATTTGGTCAGTTCAGGAGTGGTTTGTATTGGTCCAGCTACCAACAATATCTCTGAGTATGAGGCAATCATAGGTCTACTGACAGAGGCTGCATCCAGGGACATTAGTGATTTGCTAGTTTTCATGGACTCGCAGCTAGTGGTTTTTCATTTGAACCAGGTCTATACCATCAAAAATATCGTACTGCTCCATCTCTATCAAAGTGTGCGTCTATTGGAAAGGTCATTTGAGGTTATTACTTATAGGCATATCCCTAGGGCAGACAATGCAGTTGGTGACTCATTAGCAAATTATATCCTAGACTGGTATATTTCCCATTCACAACATGAAAATCAAACGTGGTTCATCATATTGTAAATAAACAATAAAAACACATAAAATTCATGTAAATACATTTTCCATTTGGATCATATAAACACCGGAAGTAAAATTCTATACATATATATATATATATATATGTATAGAAGTGTTTTACAAAAATAGGTCACAAGACCTCATCTAAAGCACTCTAGATTTCAGGCAGTACAAAAACATACAAAATACTGAATCTATATCAGCCTTCAGTAATACATCATGTAGAACTATCTATTGGTTCTCATGGTAACACATGATAGCCCACACTACTCTACGTAGCTGTCAGCTAAAATAGCCTGGCATTCCATATGTGTGCCTCTGGTACCTAATTGGGAGGTTAATGATCGACGCATCAATTATATCTAGAGTCAACCTCTCCAGGTTCTCCTCTAGCTCTCCCATCCGGTCATCACCTCGTTGACTAAATCGAGCTCCTGCTCGGCTATCCAGTGGGGAGGATCCCCTAGGTCATGCTAATCCAACATGTGCATGAAGATATGTAGGTCTTGTTACTATACATAAAAAATAAAAATAAAACATTAACATACAAAAGCACAATCTGCCATCTTAGGGTTTTTTTTCTTACCCATGTCTCCCCACTGTTTACCACATGGAAGTGGTAGGTCAGGGTCACCCCTGAAGTCAGTACCCAAATATGCATAATCCTCAATCATGAGGATCTGATCGTTCAGCCAGCAGAAAAATGGAGCCCCAAACTTCACTTTCCCCCTGCCTGCTCCTGTGCAGGCCATAATCTCGACCCACCTCAGCATACGAGGATCTCTCACCCTCAGCTCTGTAAATAACACTTGGGGCCTCAAGTGAGGGACCCGCTCAAATAATAAACAGGCTAAGATGGATCCATAGCCAAACTATTTCAGCTCTCCTTGCCGACACTTAATCAGTTGGTCCTTAAAGACCAGTAGTAATGCTTCTGCCCAGTTAAAGACAGTAGGTTCCATAGCCTCTATTGCATATAGCATGTGTGCTCTGGAAAGTACCAACAAAGTGATTGAAGCTATTCTCACAAAAAAAGGCAGAAGTCATCAGAGAGACTAGGCTGACATACTTACAAAAATACTATGGGAATATCACACCACTTGGCGCAACACTACAAGATTCTCCCCATATGACTTGGTGTATGGTAAGAATGTCATCTTTCCAATTGAATTTGAAATCAAAACTTTAAAGACAGCTATGGAAGCAAAATTAAACTTGACAAAAGCTCAAAGGAAGAGACTGAATCAGTTACATGAACTTGACGAGAAGCGCACAGCTGTTGTGCCTAAAACAACGTTAATTCAACATCAGCGATCTAAGTAGCATGATCAGTTCATGAAAAAGAAATTCTTTTGTGAAAGAGACTGGGCATTATTGTATGATTCTAGGTTTAAGAGGGACTTTAAAGGTAAGTTGCAAATAAGATGGTTGGAACCATACAAAATAGACAAGGTGTTTGATAATGGCACAGTCTGCCTGGTCACTATCAATGAAGATCGTACACCATTATTTTCTAATGGTCATAGGTTGTGACTGTATCATAAGCCAATCTCAAGGGACACATTTATCTCGCATGTCACAGCTGATTCAAGATATCAGTTAATGCAAGGGTAGGAATTTATCCCTACCCCTGTAAATCTTTAAAAAGGACACTGTGATTTCCACACAGGAACTTGTACACTGAATAAGTTGATGTTTTTTTTTATTTTTATTATGTTTTATTTTACACTTGATTGGTTTTCTTTGAAGAATCTATGCATGAATTTACGCAAGGAGCGGCGATCACGATTGGGCCTAACGAATGCAGGTGCCCTAGTTTATTTTCCTATTTTGGAAGAACTCCTTGAAAAAATGATGAACAGTTCAGTGGTAGTAGAGGATCTGCTGAAAATTTTCCTATTTTTTTCATTCCTCGAAGTTGTGACTCCACCATACTTGTCCCATTGCCCAACTATGACTTTTCCATATTTATCTACAAAATGGTTGCGGCTCCTCCATATTTGTCCACAAAATGGCTGCAACTCCTCTAGATTTTTCCAGAAGATGGATGTAACTCCGTGAGACTCATCCACAAATATTGTTGTTCGTGACTCTGCTGGATTCTAAATCACTTCACAGCTTAACTTATAATTTTGTCAAAGATTAAAAGACGTCTCTTGATTCGTTAGGGGCAATATCATAGTAGCACATGCGCAATTATTATTCAATTGATGGATGCGATGACACACTAAATTATTATGGAAAGTCACAGTTCATCTCATATCGCGAAGGTATGGATTCTAACCATATACATGATTAGGAATAAATTGGATTTTACAAAATTAATCATGCTTTGCCTTTTTGTACCCATCAATAGACTCGTACTCGTTTAACTATCAATCAGTGTGTCTGAATGGGTACTTGAGCTTATCACACGACCGTCACCTTTTTCCTAATCTATAACAAATCTTGCTAATTATTCCCTATCCATAACTGTAATAAATTTCCTAATTTATCCAACCTAGACCTTGGTTGTTCGTTGCATGTTCCTATGATGTAACTTCCATTTTTCGGCCTGTAATTTACTGATTTGATACCAAAATTAAGGAGTGGTGATATGGGTATCTGAGCCCAACATTAACCCATGAATATGGGGGCTCTACGTAGGAACGCGGGGGTGTTTGGATTTTTGAAGCAGCTAGTTGGACTGAGTATTTTGAACACTTAAGTGGTTTTTATACAAAAACAGCTTTACAATTTTCCCTAAATTTGACGAAAACCCATTCAGAAGTTTGAGGTCTACGCATAGAAGTGACCAAAGAAATTGTGGTCGAGGTTACTGGTGTACCTCAAGTAGGAAGGACATGTTTTGGACGAAAAAATCATGACGCGGTTGTAGTACAGGATTTTCTTGAAGCTGGTGAACAGGTTCATGAAGGAAGGCGGGGGATAGAAGTACAATCATTGCCTCATCCTTGGAATGAAGTGGTAGTCTTCCTCAAGAAGTATATCACCTGTGAAGCTAGGTACCAGCCTATTTACTTCTCTGAGTTGACCCTATTATCTCACTTACACCACATGACATTACTCAATATTCCATTTTATTTGCTTAAATCCCTACATTACATGGTGGGGTTTGTAAGATCATCCCGACACCCACTTCCTTACCTTATCCATCATGGCCTAGTTAAACTACTTATCTTAAGGGCCTTAGCACAATAGAACCAAACCTGGGCATAGTTTATTGCTCAGCCTCAGATAATTCGGGAACCTGCACAATTGGGTGGTGTTCCAATAGAGGAGGAAGATAGGGCACCTACATAGTTTTGGGGCCTGGAAGTAGAATAGGAGGACCGGAGTTCCTCCAATTCCATTGGTGGGGGAGATGAAACAGTTTCAGAACAGAACCAAAATAATCAAGAGGAAGGATTGGAGGAAGTTGTAACAAAAGCAAACCCTGTGGAAGGGATAGTTATTATTGAAGCTCCAACAACAGAATATGATATTGGAGAAGCAATAGGCAATGGGACAATGGAAGCTGAGGTTGTGGGAGAAACAATGGCAGAAGGAGATGCAATTTTTTTTACCATTGAATCCTCCCCTGAGTTTGGGGGAACCCTAATTGAATAATATTTTGTGGTAGCAGAGACAAGGGAAGTTGCTGAAATGAGAGGTATTCCTTCTATATCAGTGGAAAAATTAGAAACCCCTGTACCATGTAAAAAAAAAGAAGATCAAAAGAAGAAGGATATTCTTCACAGCTGGTAAGGAGAAGGAGAACTAGATCTATCACAATAGCAAATGCAGCATGGGAAAAATGGGCAAACATTGAATCAAATATTGAATTTACCATTCCGGCACCTCAGATAAACACTTCTCCATAAGAACATGTTGCAGAAGAACCTCAAATTGAGGGACTATTGTATGAAAATCGTATGCTGAAAGAAGAGGTGGAAATGCTTCGAAGGGAATTGGAAAATCGGAAAGAAGCGTGTAAGAAACAGGTGGAGATAAGGATGAATACACTGGTAGAGGTTGCAGATCGATTGGAAGGATCACCTCCTATTGAGGAAGGTGATGAACTGGGAAAAGTGGTCTATCTGGAGTGTGGTGAAATTTTTGACCAGTCAAGCTATAAATTTATAGTGCGGGAATTTGTCGCACAACAACCAACACAAGCAATTGAAGAAGAAAAATAAGCACCTGTGGTGGAGCTGAAGGGTGAATATGAACAAGAATTAGAGATGATCCCTGATCTAGAATTAGGGGAAGATGAGAAAATGTAATCCCATCCATCATGGGGGATAGAAGTATTCATGGATCAGTTTGATGCAGGGGACATTGAAGTCACTCAAGAGAAACCTCAACAGTTGGAAGAAGTTGGAAGACAGGGTTTTGTTACACAAGAACCAACAACCTCAAAAACTCTTGTTGAGGCTTCCACTCAAGTGGAATTAGTTGAGCCATAGGTTGATACAATTCTTGATCAGAACCTAGAGGACCTAGAGGAAAATCCATAACAGTCTCAAGACACAGATTTGGTCCATGAAAAATTTCAACAGGAAGAGGATGCTATTACACAAGAACCAGCATCCCCAAAATTCCCTATCGAAAACACAGCGCAGACCGAAGTATGTTGGGATGGGATTCAAAAGAGGGATGTTGCTACAAAAGAACCAACATTCTTGAGATCATTTGTTGAAGCAACCACACATACAGAAGTTGCTACAATATTGATGAAAGAAGATGTTGTTACACAAGAACCAGCATTTTCAAATACCCTTGCTGAAGCAGCCACACAGATAGAGGTGGTTGTAACACCAATGGAGAAGGAAGCTACTATACTCCCAATTCAGAGTGAGAAGGATAAAACATCGAGTGATAAGGTAGGAATGCAAATTCCTCAAGAAATTTTTTTAGATTTTGATGATAAGAAGAATTTAGAGCTCTAACTATTGAAGGTGGAAGTAAAGAAGTGGAAAGATCATGTGGGTCGATGTCAGGTAGGAATGGTTCCTCATTTTGAGCACATAAAAACTATTAAGGAATTGAGGGAGAAATGGGAAGAGGAGATAATTTTTCAAAGGTTTCGTAGGGAGGAGGTACAAAAAGAGTTAAAGGATTTGAATAAATTCAAATCAATGCAGAAGGAAAAGGACCAATTGTACAGTCTCTCTTAGGACCTAATGATCTTTAGAGCTCCATCTCCCTCCTATCTAGTGTTCTTATATGAGCAAATGACCCTGTTTAACTTGAAATCTCTACAAGAGGGGAGAATTCATCAGTTGACACCCACTACCCAGTTCTTTGAGATCTTTGTGGAAATAAACTTTAATGAACCGAACATGATGTGTGAAATTTACTTTCATGAGATGGATTTCCCCATGGACATTCGCTCCAACCCTGATCCTCACTTGGGAGATGTTCAGCTGAGAGCCTTTTCCTCCTTCATTAACCATCATGTGCAGTGAGAAGTGAATTTTAGACAATTTCTCAGAATGAGGCCAAATCCAATATGTGGGTTAGGAGTGAACCTCAATCTCATTTGGTTCTCCTCACACTCCATGGAAGGAGGCTTTTATCTCCTATGAATATGCAACAGTTGAGGGAAATGCAAGAAAAGGTTATTTCCACCTGTGTTGAACAGATCTCTAAAGAGCAACATCTAGCCTTGGAAGGAAGTAAGCACAGGTGGAAAGCTCTTCTTTAGCATTAAAGAGAAGGGAACCTTATTATTTTAGAAAATTTAAACAGATCTCCCTGGAGTGCAAGGATATGTTGACATCATGAAGAAGTGTGGAGCTCACTGGTTGGGACTCAAATTTAAGTTTCCTCTCATGTGGTGGCCAGCAAAGCCATACAGGGAATATTTTTCAATGACTAAGGAAGAGGAGAAGAAGTGTTTGAAATACTAGGTTTCCTGTTGGGGATATCTGGATGGGGGTGAGATACCTAAAATATCCTACAATTTTTCCTCTCTCCATGAACGAGGTCCAGACTCGAACTCATATTAGTGGAAGTTGTTGCATGAGGACATGCAAATGGATAGTTGGGGAGAGATGTTGGTTCCTCTAATGGCCCCTTTTTTACCATGCCCATTATACCTTTTTGCGTTGTCCTGCTTCATTTCTACACACCAGACAAATGTTTTCCCTTACATTGAGCTTAAATATTTACATGTATGATTAATTATTGTTTTATCTTATTAATGCCTAATATTTTTATAGCTAGAACTTTGTCTCCTGAATTGTGCTAACATGTCTTGATTTTATAAATATAGTTCAAGATTGACGGACACGGGTATAGCATCCCATGTTGTATGAAGAGAACATGAGCATTCAGTACCAGTTGTTACCCACCAATCCCAACTCCACACGTTGTACACAAACATAGGTCATATTTCCACATGGTAGCTACAACAGACTCAGCTGCAACAACGTGTCGCTGCTTAAGGCATAGATGCAACATAGAGGGTACCTCCTATTTAATTAGTTTTGTTTATCCATTAATGGTGAGAGCAACCACATTCCCTCTATTCTCTATTTCCATTTAATTTCACCCACAGCTGTAATAGCTGTGGGTGGGAAGGCAGGCCCACCTTCCCACTGAGATCACCGAGTTAATTAGATGTTTCGATTATTTTGATGTGTGGTGTGGAAACTATAGTAGATGCATTATTTATAGTTAGCTGCGACAGTAATGGTTAATCATTGTGTTTCTTTTGATAGTCAAAGTGTTTATTCCTATTAAGTTGTAACAGCGTGGTGTGACAGTCGACTGTGTAGATTAGTTTATGTTATGCATGTGTGCCAATAGCTGTTAGAGTCAAGCTCAGCTCCAGTCCCTTTCTGTTACTTATCTTTCTTAGGTTTTCTAATTAAGTCAGATTATAGTTTGGAGTTTGTTTGTTTCAATTACTGTTGTTTCTAATTCTTAGATTAGTTGAATTAAACTGGTTATGATGGATTCATGTATCGTCTGATACTGTTAGGATTTAACTTTCTGCAAAAGTAAGTCTAGTTATCTATTTCTAGATTCATTAATTGTTGGAGTGATATTGTAGGAAGGTAATTGCATTTATAAATTCTTAGGTGGGAAATTTATATTGGTTTAGCCATGAGAGGAGTTTGACTGGGAAGATAGGTAGGACAGTTAACCTTTTATTCATTCAATCAACTACTTAGTGTTTATGCACAGATAGTGTTAATTGTCTTTGAAATAAAATACTTCCCTCGGTTGACAATTTATATTGAGCATTATGTATGTTAGTTGTAATTAACTTACATATAGAGTGACCAACATTTTGGCGCCGTTGCCGGGGATGATAATTAATAGAGATAGTAGCAGTTGCATTTATTCATTTTCCTTCAATATTTTCTAAGCTTGCATGTTTTGGGTTGTATGAATACAAGGAGAGTACAGCATGACATTCCCAGAACCACCAGAACTTCCCAGAACACTAACTTTACAGGTGGTCGAGGTCATGGTGGCAGTCCATATTTGGGAAGGAGGACATTGATTGATGATCTAGTTGTCATATCCAACTCTTCTACCAGGGCTCACCATCCTCTTTCATAAGAAGCTCAGTTACTCCTAGGTTGGAAGCATCAGTTTCCATGTTGGAGAACACAAGACAAGATGCGACACCATATGGTGTCCCTACGGATGCGGGATAGAGATAGTGTTGTGGGAAGAGGTGAGCCATATGTGGTTTACCACGTTGATGGGAAAGAGGTCACAAACGAGGAGTGGTTACAGCTTCAACAAGATTGCGAAAATCAGACTAAGCAAAGATAGGAGAGAGCAGAGGAAAACATGAATAACAAACATGAATTTGAGGATCATGAGGGAGAAGTAGGGGATAACCATCACAATTATGGAAACCCTCCACATGAGGAGACCGTTTCCACAGTTCAATTCCCCATTCGATAGTCAATTGGTTAGGCTCCCATGAAGAACATCTCACCATCAGTATTACCACATTTTCATGCGAAATCTACAGAGGATCCAGATGAGTTTCTCTTCGAAACTGACATCCTTTGTCGCAGCTATGATTACATTTCTAGTGAAAAAAAGTTAAAAATATTCCCTACCACCTTGAAGGACAATGTGTTACGATGGTTTATGAGCCTGGGTGGTGAGACTGTCGCCTCTTGGGAACAAATGAAGCAAGTGTTCCTTGGAAAATACCAAGAGTATTGCAGGACCAAAGACAAAAGGGAATAATTGTTTAAGATGATGCAGAAAGAGAAAGAAAGTCTGGAGGGCTTCGTGGAGAGACTTTTATACAATGTATAGAGGGAAGGACAAGCTGACATGGGGAAATTTGTGCTCAAAATTATCTTATTGCGTGGAATCAGAGAATATTGGATAGTTATGTTTAACTTGTTGGGAAAGGGGGATATCTCGAAAGAATACTTTGAAGAAATCATCGACTTATGTCGAAGATATTCAAAAGGATCCTCCAGAACCAGCAATCGTGATAAAGGGATGGACCAAGATGTCTTCAATAGAACACAGAAGTCATCTAATGGAGGAGCCACTCGGGAAGAAATAGGATACCTTCTTGAGAACTTCAAAACATAAATAATGAGCTCCATTTCCTCAAAGATGGATGTCCTGAGAGAAAAGGAGAGGAAAGAAGTAAAAGACTTGACACTCGACATATTCTGTCGAGGATGCAGAAATAAACACCTACTGAAGGAGTGTCCACTTGGAAAAGTGGAAGTATGCCAACTCTGTGAACTGAACCTTGATACTAAGGAATGTCCTTCACTTTCCCAAGTGAAGGAAATCTAGTAGGCATCTACTCATAATGTGGAACAAGATTACATCATTTCTCAAAAGAATCCCTAACAGCCTCGAAATCAAGGTATGAATCCAGACCCATCACCTTGCTGGAATAGTATGAATCACATGAATACACAATTTCCTTCATATTATTCTAATAATCAATGGAATCCATCTCAAACTTTTATGCATCATCCTAACTCTTGGTCACCATGGGCACCACAACAATCAAACCAGCCAACTTCTTGGTCTCTTGGGTGGAGGAACTCCCATCCATGAAATTAGTTTCCTCATAACAAACCTCCACGTCAACAATTTCCTCATCAACAGTACCCTCCTAAGAAATACCCTCACCAATAGTACCAGCATCTGTAGCTGCAAATCCAGAACAATGTTGCATCAATGAATATGCCAATATGACCACATCTACCTTCCCAACCTAGTCCTAACCCAAAAAATAATAAAGCAATTCACTATTTTGAGACTGCCAACATGCATGCTTACTCCATTACCCCAGTTCCCTTCCATGATATACGCTTATGATCAGGGAGGGTTGTGGAGCCCTTAGTCATTGAAGACATTCCATCTTCGATGACTGAAGCGAGAATGAACTAGCAATACCCATCTAATTCATTGAGGATGCCAAAATTCCTACCAAGACACCAGCTGAAACACAGGGGGAAACATTCATCGAAACACAACCTACATAGCTAATTAGAGAACCACCATACCCTAAACAACTGACACTATAGAAAACAGTGGAACTACCTCAGTTTAACCTCTTAGGAGAGTTTAAAAACTTACATTTCAAAATTCCATTGTTGCAAACCCTTTATGATGTGCCTAGCTATTCCAAAACAGTCAGGGATCTGTGTGTAAGAAAACCAGGGAGAAATCCCAGGGATCCTCCCACCATCCATGTAATAGGAAAATTTTATGAATTGATAATAGGAAAAACTCTCTTGGCCAAATATGACAATCCTGGGAACCCTACTATCACAATACATATTGGTAACACTCAAATATCAAATGTTCTGGTGGATTTAGGCGTATATATTAATGTTATGACCATAGAAACTGTACGAAAACTTGGGCTCACCAACCTTCGGCTAACCCCTACTATTTTAGAACTTACTAATAGGTCCAACATCAAACCCAAGGGAATCTTGGATGACCTCGTTGTCTCAGTAGACTCGTGGGAATACCCTGTGGACTTCTTGGTTTTACAACTGAAGTTACAGCTAGGGGGACATCTGCTAATCCTGGGAAGACCTTGGTTAGCCACAGCAAATGCTTGCATCAGCTGTCGGTCCGGTTCTGTGACTATCTCAGATGGGACTGATACAAAAACCCTTACCTTATACCCTCCATCTCGACCCAGCTTAGAAACTGAAACTCCACTATCGATGGAGCTCGAGGAGGAAGAAGAAGTTCAGTCATTGCTAACGATAGGGAAATCCTTAACCTTTAAATATGAAACAGAGGATGATGCTATCAATGGTTTCATCAATGAGCTTACATCCATCAATAAGCATGTTTACCATATCCTGAAGAGTACTTTAGATGAAGAACAAAAAAAATCTCATAGAGGAGATTTTAGTCAGTGACACCAACATAATTCCAGTACTCAAGAATTCAAAAAGCAATCTAGTTGAGATAGAGCCGGGAAAAACACTGAACATTAATCTAAATGTCACTCCTCATGAACTTGAATACCTGATTACTCTTTTGAAACAAACAAGGGATATTTTTCTTTGGAATACATAGATATGAAGGGTATCCCTTCTAATATGTGCACCCATCACATTTATATTAAAAGTGACTCCCAACCTGTGTGCCAACCACAACGAAGGATGAACCCTAACCTGAGGGACATAGCAAAAGAATAAATCCAAAAGATATTATAAGCATGGTTTATATACCCCATCTCAGACAGCAAGTGGGTTTCTCCACTTGTGATAGTGCCAAAGAAGAACGGGAAATGGAGAGTCTACGTAGATTATAGGGAGTTTAAAAAAGCAACACAGAAAAACCATTTTCCCTTACCTTTTATCAATCAGGTACTTGATACGTTGTCTAGGAATAATTGTTTTCCTTTCTTGATGGATTCAGCGGTTACAGTAAAATATACATCACTCTCGAGGACTAAGGCAATACCACTTTCACTTGTCCCTAGCGTACCTTTGCATACAGGGTACTTCCCTTCAATTGTATAATGCACCCGCCACCTTTCAGAGAACCATAATTGGGATATTTTCAGAGATGGTTAACGATAGCATGGATATTTTCATGGATGACTTTACCCCATATTGCAGTGACTTTGAGGAAGCACTGAAAAATTTAGAAAAGGTTTTAGTACGCTGTAAAAAACCCATCTATCTTTGAGCACTGAAAAGTGCCATATGATGATGAATGAGGGTGTAGTTATGGGGCACTTCATCTCTATTGATGGTATCCAAGTATATCCATCCAAAATCGGGGTAAATTAAAACATACACACTCCTAGAACACAAAAAGAGTTACGTAGCTTCTTAGGGCATGCTGTTTATTACAGAAGATTCATAGAAGTTTTTTCCAAACTAGCTTCTCCTTTATTTACTCTGTTTATGAAGGATGTACAGTTCGATTGGAATGATGCATGCCAAACAACGTTCACTGAACTTAAGAAGAGTCTGTCTACAAATCCTATCTTAAAGGGGGGCCAATTGGGCTCTTCCTTTCCACATTTTCTTAGATGCCTCTCACACTACCATTGGAGCAGTGTTGGGATAGCAGGAAGGTCATGCGCCATATGCAATTACTATATCAATAAAAACTTGGCCCCTGCTAAACTCAATTACACTGTTACAAAAAAGGAATTTTTAGCCATTGTCTATTCCATCGATAATTTCAGACACTATATTACTGGATACCCCACTTTTGTGCACACTGACCATTCAACCATTAAGTACCTAATGAACAAACCTATCATAAATGCTAAAGAAACTAGATGGCTCTTACTGTTACAGGAATTTGACATTACGATTATTGACTGACCTGGGAAGAAAAATGTTGTTGCTGACTTTCTACCTCGACTTACTAACAGTGATGACATATTTCGAGTTGAAGATTCCTTCCTGGATGAACATTTTCTTGCTGTTTCATCTCATTCTCCTTGGTACGTAGATGTTGCTAACTATTTGGCTGCAGGAAAGCTTCCAGCACAGTTGTCAAAGAGACAGAAAATAAAAATTATTCAACAAAGTGCAAGTACGAATATATGAGGTCCTTGTAGTGGGAAAGACGAGTGATGACCTATTAATAGTATAATTTATACCCGTTCTTGGCTTCCTCTGTTTCTAAGCAACTTTTCACATAGGGAATAATTATTAATATTCAAAACATATAATAAGAAGTGGTTGTAAGATTATCTATGATGTCTTCCATGCTCTTTAAATACTAGTGTTAAAATAGTAAGAGAATGGGAATAAGGCCATTCAAATGGAACCCAAACCCTATTAAGAATGTACTAAAAACATTACAAAACTTCTAATTCACAATGGCAAAGCAATGGGTGCAAAGAAGGTGCAAGGAAAACCCTAAAGGGTTTTACAAAATGCATGAAATCAAATAAAGAACTTATCTTAAAAATGATTGTGGAGATCACTCGTAACCTCACGAATCCTACCCAGCGTGACCTGCAACCACAAGTATGGTTCAGTCAATATGTTGCTTGAAACTATAAACAAAAAGCAATATGTAAACAAGGTTTGAGCCAAGCTTACTTGGGTATTTGGAAATGAGAGCCTAGGAGAAGGTGACCATGTTGCCTCCATCTCCGGCTCCTTTAACCTGTACAATTTTGTTACAGTCAGAAACAAGTAAACATTTATGAAATAATTGAATGGAGGAAAATGTGGGATAAAACCTTACCTCGGTGTTTGAAGAGAGGGCTAGGGGTCGGCTCCTCTAGAGCACCATTATCCCTCCTCTTCCTTCAAACACAAATGAAATAAACTTTTGCAGAGAGGGATAGGGGTCAGCTCCTCCAGAGCACCCTTATCCCTCCTCTTCCTCCAAAAACAAATGAAATAAACTTAGTCATTGTTTAATGCTAAATTGTACAAAGTAAAATGCAGCAGTTAAGTTTTAGTTTAAACCCTTACTTGTTAAAAAGATAATTTTGAAGGGCGAGGTTGTGGCACAAATTCTGTATTACAGTCCACCAAAGGAATTGTTGGGTCCTCTAATGGCCCTTTTTTAACCAAACCCATTATACCTTTTTAACTTGTCCTAATTCATTTCTACACACTAGACATATGTTTTCCCTTACATTGAGCTTAAATATTTACAGGTATGATTAACTATTGTTTTATCCCATTAATGCCTAATATTTTTATTGTTAGAACTTTTTCTCTTGAATTGTGCTAACATGTCTTGATTTTATAATTATAGTTCAAGCTTGAGGAACAAAGGTGTAGCATCCCATGTGGTCTGAAGAGAAGATGAGCATTCGGTACTAGCTGTTACCCATCAGTCCCATCTCCACATGTTGGACACAAACAAAGGTCATATTTCCATGTGGTAGCTGCATCAGACTCAGCTACAACAGTGTGTCGTTGTTTAAGGCATAGATTCAAAAGAAAAGGTATCTCTTATTTAACTGGTTCTTTTTATTTATTAACGACCATAGTAACAACATTCCCTATATTCTATATCTCCATCTCATTTAACCCACAGCTTTAATAGCTCATTGCAACAAGGAATCTTGGAGATCGTATATATTCATGGCTTCCTGATATTAGTGGGTGAAGGTTATGTTGTTCATGTATAAATATGGGGAGGTATTTTGAGCCAAGGGTTGGTTGATTATTGATCAGATTGTGTAAGCTATGAGAGTGAGTTGGACTTGTAATTTGTCATTTTTAATATAAGGAGAAGGATTGTTCAGATTTTTGTGTCTTAGTTTGTGTTAGTTCTGTGGAAATTGAACCCAAGAGATAGAACAATTACACTCACAAAATTCCTAATCAAACATGCAAAATTCACACCAAAGGAGACTGAAATTGGAGCATAACACTAATATGTATTGAGTAAGTGTACAATAGCCAACATTATGAAGTAATAGGCTGTTGTAATATATAATTACATGAGAGATTCAAATGCATAAATATTCCATTCTAAATAGTAAAAAAGCAGGCTTACTAAAACTAGTCAAATCCCCCATAGGTGCATAAAGCAGTTTCCAAATCTAGGTAGATGATCACGAATTGGCTAAGTCAAGTGGGAAATATAAAGAGGGATGGAAAGAAAACTTATACATTCTTTTATTTGTAGAAAAGGAGGGAGGAGGATGTGGGCAAAAAACAAGGTAGTTACAACTAGTCTAGCTTTTCCTTTGCCTTAAAGCAGAAATAAAACAAGGTAGCTTTACAGAAAAATCATATATGCGCTTTGGAGAATCTAGAATAAAGAAGAAGTGTTAAAATGGGTTTCCAATATGTTTCCCAAGCACTCCATGACTCATTTTTAGCATGTGTTGACTTCTAGGACATGTTGAAGGAAACTAGCATAGAGTGGAATCTAGGAAACTAGGCAATAACACAAAAATGATTAAATTAATGTCTAAGGTAGGTAAATATGGGTTGATTATTCTAACACCCCCCCTTAATACTGAACTTATGAGTAAATATCAGAAAAATATAGAGCCCAACAATAAGTCTTAGTCACCCTTTACATACTGCTTGTCCATACAACCAAGGAAAGAGGCAAAAACCCATTGGGAAAATCCTCCCTTAAACATGGACAGGAAAACAAAATTTGGAAATCTTGTCATCAATCATGCATCACAGCATGATCAGAAATACCCAGCTGTGATTTGAGATTGCTGAATTTCTTCTCGCAAAAAACTTTGTTGAAGATGTCTGCTACTTGTTCTGAAGATGCACAGAAGAGTAGATGAATGGTACCATCATGCACAAGTTGTCTGATGTAGTGCATATGGATCTCAATGTGCTTGGTTTGCTGTCTCTGAACTGGATCATTGAAAATTCAAATGCTGCTCTGATTATCACAGTAGATAATAGTTGAAAACTCTAATTCGAAGCCACATTCTCCAAGTATTCCCTGCAACCACAAACATTGAGTTGTTGCATTTACAACTCATGTATACTCTACTTCTGTAGATGAGAGTGCTATGGCACTCTGCTTCTTGCTTGACCAGCTGATTAGTCCTTCTACAAGCATGAACACATATCCTGATGTATACTTTCAATCTGTGTTGTCACCTTCCCAATCAGTGTCAGTAAACCCAATCAAATCAAGATCGGATTTTGCTTTGTAGAAGATCCCATGAGTTCTTGTTCCTTGAACAAAGTTTAGGATCCTTTTGGCTGCTCTCCAGTGGATCTCATGAGGCTGATCCATGTATCTCGAAGCCACACTAACTGCATAATATAGATCATTTTGAGTGTGTGTAAGATAAATCAAACACCCAATCAACTACCTATACAGTGTATTATTTACCATAGGAGAAGAACCTGCTTCTTCAAGCTTAACTCCTGAAAGGAAGGGAGTCTTGCTTGGCTTGCAACTTTCATGTTGAACTTGTTCAGAAAATCTAAGGCATACTTGGACTGATGTACTTTGATTCCATGTTGGGGTTGAACAATTTCGAGACCCAAGAATTGGCTCAACAATCCCAAATCTATCATAGAAAATGCATGGTTCATTGTATCCTTCAAGGAGGCGATCTCTTTCTTTGAACTTCCTATAATCAGAAGGTCATCCACATACAAGACAATAATCATCAAAGAACCATGAATCAGCTTCAAATATACATTAGGATCACACTTGCATTGAACAAAACTCGGTGATAGCAAAAATCCATCAATCTTGGCATACCAAGCCCTGGGGGCTTGTTTGAGCCTATACAATGATTTCTTTAACCTGAACACTAAAGATGTATTACAAACAAACCCTTCAGGTTCCTGCATGTAAATATCCTCAGTGAAATATCCATTTAGGAAAGCACACTTCACATCCAGTGATGTACCTCCCACTGCTTTGAAGCTGCAATGGCTAAAACTAGCCTTATGGAGTCCATCTTTGCCACTGGTGCAAAGGTTTCATTATAGTCAATACCATGTACTTGTGAGTATCCCTTGGCTATTAATATTTCCTTATATTTCAAATATGAACCATCAGCATCAAACTTAGTCTTGAAAACCCACTTACATTGAACTAGCTTCCTCCTTGGGGGAAGATCAACCAGTTCCCAAGTGTTGTTCTTTTGGAGCAAGCTGAATTTTGATTTCATGGCTGTTTTCCATATTGGATCATGTGCTGAATATTCATATGTCTATGGATATGATTCAACCATAAAATAGAACTTCTCAGCAAATAGAGGAACTTTCACACAAAGGGCACTCTCAAATTGAGATCTAGTTCTCCTAGTGTCATTAAGATTTTCAGCTAGTTCCCCATCTGCATGAATGGTATTTGCTGCCCATTTTGGTCTTGTAGGAATGTTAAGATCTGAAATCAAATCATAATTATCAGACATATCAGAATCAGCAAACTCATTTGTCTCTTCACTTACAATCAATGGATCTAGTGGTGAAGAAGACTCTCCAACTTCAACTGCTACTAAAGGCTCTTCATGGAACTGAACACTTCTTTCAATGAAAGCTTTGTTAGTGCTAAAGTTGATCAGCTTGTACCCTTTTGAATATTTATAATACCCAACAAATATGCACTCTTGTCATTAGGGCTGCAAATCCTTCCTCTTTTCTGTTGGAATTCTAGCCCAAGCCTTTGAGCCAAAAATCCTGAAATGGGTTACATCTTGCTTGTGCCCACTCCAAGTTTTGAAAGGAGTCATACCATCAAGCTGCTTATGAGGCACCCTATTCTAGATGTCAGATGCACATTTTATATCCTCGGACCAAAAATTTGGTGGCAAAGTCTTAGCCTCCATCATGCAGGTTTCCATCTCCTTCAGTGACCTGTTCTTTCTCTCAGCAACACCATTTTGTTGTGGTGTGTAAGGGATCGAATGATGCATATGAATACCTACATCTTTACAATACTGAATGAACTCATACTTGACATACTCACCACCATATATCTGAGGATCTTGAGTTTCCTCCCAGACTAGTTTTCAACCAAGGCTTTAAAGACTTTGAAGAGGTCAAAAAGTTCAGACTTATGCTTTAGCTAGTGAACCCAACAATACCTGGAAAATTCATCTATAAAATTGAGTGCATATTTGACTTGACTCATGGACATATGAGGAAATGGACCAGAAATTTCACTATGTATCAACTCAAGAGGTGCAGAGGTTCTCTCATACTTGTGCTCTAGGTGTTTTCCTAAGATACAACCTTGACAGACTCCCTTAGAAAACTTGATTTTTGTTAACTCTGTGACCATATCTTTTTCACTCAAATCAGAAAGATACTTGCAGTTAAGATGGCCAAATATTTCATGCCAAAGCTTGCTAGCCTCATTAGCATGAATCAGAAGAGAAGAGGGGTTTGAGTAGGGTAGAAAATGGCAAAACATGTATACCTTTAAAGTGTGATCAACAACACCTTTTGCTATGAATTTACCATTTGAAATCTCAGTGATTTCAACATCATCAGGGGAGAATATGACATTCTTTGGAGACCCAGTGTGAGTCATCCGATACACTGACAAGAGATTAGAGGCAAGACCTGGAACATACAACACATTATTGAACTTACCATGGTCAAGATCAATCCTTTCCTTCCCCAAACTGTTAGTGAGAGAGTCATCTCCCAAACCTATTTGTGGACCTTTCGACATGTCAAGAGAGGAGAATGCCTCTTTTGTCGAAACCATATGTCTAGAAGCTCCAGAGTCTATGATGAAGCTAGGTGATCTTGATGTGCCAGCAACTAAGGCATGTACTCTCTCTCTGTCCTCTGAATTTGATCCTCCTTCCCTCTTCTTTGAGCAATCAGCAAGGGAGATATTATTCTTCTCCAGGAGTTGGGTCAACACGTCAATTTGCTTCTTCATACAAGACCTCTCGGGATGATAGTCCTTAAAGCATATGCACACTTGTTCATTTCTCCTTTGTTCTTCTTCTTCTGGGGGTTCCTTTTGGAACCTTGGGGCTCCTCTTGAGACTTAGACTTGTCTCTCTTTTGCTCAGGTGGCTTTTTATCTTTTTTCTTGCTTTTTGAATCCACCCTTGAATCTCTAGCAACCAAAGATTAGTCTTTGGAAGGTTTGATGGTTCCCATCATCACCAACAAGTTATCTTGTTCCTGTGTGAGGGATTCCATGAACTCTATAATCTTAGGCATCTTCCAGGATCGAACGGTCAACTTGGTAGCATGGAAGGTCAAAACAAACACTGAATAGTTAGGGCCAATATTATAGAGTATGGCAAACACTAGTTTCTCTTCCTTATTTTCTATCCCATACTGTTTCAAATGCAAAACAAGGGCCTTAAACTTGGAAAATTAGAGTTGCAATGATTCGAAGCTACTGGGACTCAAGGAGATTAGCTCATTCTCAATTTTATGTCCTCTCATCTCATCTATATTTCCAAAAATATCTACAATATTTTCCCACACTTCATTAGGTGATGTCAATCCATCAAGATGGAAGAGGAGGTCTCTTGAAATGCTCAGACACAAAAGACCATATGCATCATCCCTCCTGTTGTGCCATTTGATTTTATCTACACCCGCATTGGGATCTACCTCATTTTCCATAGTCACACTATAGAGACATTTCTCTCTCAACAATATCTCCATCTCATCTTTCCACTCAAAGAAATTGAATGGAGTCAAGATGATCTTTTGAGATTGGTCCATAGCTCAGAAACTATGCCCTTCAGTCCACAGAATATGCTCCCAGTCAAGATGTTGAACTTGAAATAGAAATATGGAAGGAGATAAATTGATCTAAAAAATCTTTGATACCATTTGGAAATTGAACCCAAGAGATAGAACATTTACACTCACAAAATTGCTAATCAAACATGCAAAATTCACACCAAAGGAGGCTGAAATTGGAGCATAACACTAATCTGTATTGAGTAAGTGTAAAATATCCAACATTATGAAGTAATAGGCGAATGTAATATATAATTGCATGAGATATTCTAATGCATAAAGATGCCATTCAAAATAGTCAAAAATCAGGCTAACCAAAACTGGTCAAATCCCCCATAGGTGCATAAAGCAGTTTCCAAATCTAGGTAGATGCTCATGAATTGGATAATTAAAGTGGGAAAGAAAAAGAGGGATGGAAAGACAAATCATACATGCTTTTATTTGGAGAAAAGGAGGGAGCATGATGTGGGAAAAAAACAAGGCAGTTACAACTAGTCTAGATTTTCCTTTGCCTTAATTCAGAAATAAAACAAGGTAGCTTTACAGAAAAAGAAGATATGTGAGTTGGAGAATCTGGAATATAGAAGACACGCTAAAATGGGTTTCTAGGATGTTTCCCAAGTGCTCCATGACTCATTTTTATCATTAGTTGACTTCTAGTACATGTAGAAGGCAACTAGCATAGAGTGGAATCTAGGAAACTAGGTAATAAGACAAAATTGATTAAATTAATGTCTAAGGTAGGTAACTATGGGTTGATTATTCTAACAAGTTTCGAAATATTTGCTCAAATTTTGGGCCCTCCTTCCCACAGATTATAGTTTGGAGTTTATTTGGTTCAATTACCGTTGTTTCCAATTATTAGATTAGTTGAATTAAAATGGTTATGATGGATTCATGTATAGTATAATACTGTTAGGATTTAAATTTCTACAAAAGTAAGTCTAGTTATCTATTTCTAAATTCATTAATTGTTGGATTGATATTGTAGGAAGGTAATTGTATTTCTGAATTCTTAGGTGGGTAATTTATATTAGTTTATCCATGAGAGGAGCTTGACTGGGAAAATAGGTAGGACAGTTAACTTTTTATTCATTCAATCAGATACTTAGTGTTTATGCACAAACAGTGTTAATTATATTTGAAATAAAAGACTTCACTGGGTTGACAATCTATATTGAGCATTCTCTATGTTAGCTATAATTAACTTACATATAGAGTGACCAACATTTTGTCGCCGTTGTCGCGGGAGATAATTAATAGACACAGTAGTAGTTGCATTTATTCATTTGTATTCAATAGTTTCTAAGGTTGCATGTTTTGGGTTGTATGAATACAAGGAGAGTACAACGTGACATTCCAAGAACCCCTAGAACTCCCCTGAATACTAACTTTGCAGGTGTTCGAGGTCGCGGAAGCAGTCTATCCTTGGGAAGGAGGACATTAATTGATGATATCGTTTTCAGAGCTAACTCTTCTACCAAGGCTCACCATCAGGGGCCATCCTCTATCAGAATAATCCCAGTTACTCATAGGTTGGAAGCATCAGTTTCCATGGTGGAGAACACAAGAGAAGCTATGACACCATCTGGTGTCCCTGCAGACGGGGATAGAGTCAGTGTTGTGGGAGGAGGTGAACCAGAGGCGGTTTACCACATTTATGGTAAAGAGGCCACAAAGGAGGAGTGGTTATAGCTTCATCAAGATAGGTAAAATCAGAAGAAGCAAAGACAGGAGAGAACTGAGGAAAATAGGAATAATAGACGTGACTTTGAAAATCATGAGGAAGAAGTAGGGGATAACCATCACAATGATGGAAACCCTCCACATGAGGATACCATTGCCACATTTCAATTCCCCATTCGACAGCCAATTTCTCAGGCTCCCATGAAGAACATCTCACCATCAATATTACCATGTTTTCATGGGAAAGTTTCAAAGGATCTAGATGAATTTCTCTTCTAATTTGACATCCTTAGTCGAAGCTACGATTACACGTCCAGCAAACAAAAGTTAAAACTTTTCCCTGCCACCTTAAAGGACAACGCACTATGATGGTTTATGAGCCTAGGTGGTGATACTGTCGCCACCTTGGAATAAATGAAGCAGGTGTTCCTTGGAGAATACCAAGATTATTGCAAGACCAAAGACAAAAGGGAGGAACTGTTTAAGATGATGTAGAAAGAGGAATAAATTCTAGAGAACTTCATGGAGAGACTTCTGTACAATGTAAAGATGGCAGGACAAACTGACATGGGGAAATATGTCCTCAAAATTATCTTATTGTGTGGAATAAGAGAATATTTCCTAGATATAATGAACTTGTTGGGAAAGGGGTATATCTTGAAAGAATCATTTGAATAAATCATCGACTTACATCGAGTATATTCAAGAGGATCCTCCAGAACCAACAACCGTGACAAAGGACTGGACCAAGATTTCTTCAGCAGAACACAAAAGTCATCTAATAGAGGAGCCACTCAGGAAGAAATAGGAAACCTTCTTAAGAAATTCAAAACATAAATTATGAGCTCCATTTCCTTAGAGATGGATGTCCTGAGAGAAAATCAGAGGAAAGCAGTACAAGACTTGACACTCGACGTATTCTATCCAAGATGCAAAAAGAAACACCCACTGAAGGAGTGTCCAGTTGAAAAAGTGAAATTATACCAACTCTGTGAACTAAACCATGATATTAAGGAATGTCCTTCACTATCCCAAGTGAAGGCAGTCCTGCAGGAATCTACTCCTGATGTGGAACAATCTTACTTCATTTCTCATAAGAGGCGTTGGCAGCCTCGAAATCAAGGTCTTAATCAAGACCCATAACTTTTCTGTAATAATATGAATAATAGAAATACTATGAATCACATGAATACACAATTTCCTTCACATTATTCTAACAATCAATGGAATCCATCTCAAACTTTTATGCAGAATCCTAACTCTTGGTCACCGTGGGAACCACAACAATTAAACCAACCAACTTCCTGGTCTCCTGGGTGGAGGAACTCCCATCTAGGAAATCAGTTTCCTCATAGCCAACCTCCATGTCAACAGTTTCCTCATCAAAAGCACCCTCCTCAGAAATACCCTCAGCAACAGTACCAGCAGCCGCAATTGAAACTCCAGAACAATGTTGCACCAATGAATATGCCAATATGACCAAAACTTCCTTCCCAACCTAGTCCTAACCCAAATAATAATAAAGCAGTTCACCAGTTTGACACTGCCAACATGCCTGCTTACTTCATTACCCCAGTTCCCTGCCATTATATATGCTTACTATCAAGGAGGGTTGTGGAGACCTTAGTCATTGAAGATGTTCCATCTTCGGTGACTGAAGCGAGAATGAACTAGAAATGCCCATCTAATAAAGTGATCCCCATCATTGAGGATGTTGAAAGTCCTACCGACACACCAGCTGAAACACAGGGAGAAACACTCATCGAAACACAACCTACACAACTACTTAGAGAACCGCCATACCCTGAGTGACTGATACTACAGAAAACAATGGAACAACCTCAGTTTAACCTTTTAGGAGAGTTAAAAAACTTATATGTCAAAATTCCACTGTTGTAGGCCCTTCATGATTTTCCTATCTATGCCAAAACAGTCAAGGATCTATGTGTAAGAAAACCAGGGAGAAAGCCCAGGGATCCTCCCACTGTCCATGTAATAGGAAAAATTTCAGAATTGATAATGGGAAAAAATATCTTGGCCAAATATGATGATCCTAGGAACCCTACTGTCACAGTGCATATTGGGAAAACTTAGATACTGAATGTTTTGGTGGATTTAGGCGTAGATATTAATGTTATGACCATAGAAACTATACAAAAAATTGGGCTCACCAACCTTCGACCAACACCTACTATTTCAAAACTTGATGACAGGTCCACCATCAAACCCAAGGGAATCTTGGATGACCTTGTTGTCTCAGTGGTGTTACACACCCAAATCTTGTCACCAACATGTGATAAGATCTCTAACACCTTTATTTTCCCTCAAATCCAAACTTGAAGTGAAACAATGCTCTAGATGTTGATCCTAACATAGAAAAATCCAGCACTGCTCTTACCCTTAAGCATATAAGTAGTATCGTATGTAGCACCGCCCGAGTTATGTGGAAGCCAAGCAGTGCCACCGCCTTTCTCCTTTGTTTTTGGTGTGGTTCTCACCTTGCACTGCTTTGTCATAAGGGAGTATAAGCGGTGCCCTTGGAAAAAAGTGAAAAAAAAGGAGGTTTCATGAAGCTTTAGGAACAAAAGCCTCAAGTCTAGCCTTATCCCTACTCACCTGGGTCAGTTAAGCCCGATGTCCATGCTTTGGGAATCTCATGGCCACCTCACCCACCTATTTCTCAACCATTCCTATCCCTTTGAGACCTATAAACCAAGCTCATACTCCATGGTTGGGATGAGAAGAAAGGAGTAAAGTTATGTTACTGAATTGACATCTTGGCTTAATCCAATAGAGAGCATAGAGGAGCAAGTTGGAGCTATCCAAGATCAGATGTTAGTCTTATGAAGAGGTGCATCGACACTAAGGAAAAACGGTTGTAATCTCTTTCATTCATCTATTAATGCAAAGTTGATTTCCTTCCCAGATATCTGTTGTGTTATAATTTCACATATGTATTACTATATTCCTTAGTCACTGATATGGATCTATCGATAGTTTTCTGGTATCTTTGATGTTGTTGTATGTTTGATGTGCTTTTGCAGGTCTACAGGTATTCCATTAGAGATTTTATTCCAGGCACCTACATTTTCCAGGGAAATTCTTCAACCTAGTTGTTACTCATTTGTTTTGGATTTGAACCATTCAGACCAGAAGAACAACTTCTATACGCAGAAGGTGCTATATTCCTGATAACAAATTTGGCGACCACACCGTGGATAATGAGCTTCAGTTGATCTGATCTTCCTCACTTTCTGAACACTTGTCCGAATCCAAGCTCCAGCCTTCAATGTTTTCAGTCAAATCTACTTCTGATTTAGTAAAATTTTGGTTCGAAATCTTCATATCTCTTCAGATCTAAGTCACCTCAACTTTATATGCTCTATATTATTGTTGATTCATCAGTTTTTATATTGTTTTGCAATTTTTAACTTGATTTTTTCGGTCTCCTTGTGTTCTAGGTTTTTACAGGGAACCGTGCATATGATCTGGGAAATAAGTGGTGCCACCGCCTACACTCATGTATCCATATGCAGTGCCACCACCTGGTTTCAGTGAGAAAGAAGTGGCGTGTTACCACCTAAGTTGTACTTAGTGGTTTTTTATCAAGTGAGCCTGGTTAACCGGACAAAGATGATTTGTTTGGACTTCAGAAGACCTTTAGAAGTGCTTCTAGGAAGTGCTTGTTGTACTATATCACATGTTCATACCCCATAGGGGAGTTGTAATAAAATGTTCTAGCATGATAGTGTATGTAAAGGACTCATTCTCTTAGACTTTATTTGTCCATCTAATCAGTTTTTTCCCTTGGTTATTATTGGTTCTTGAATAAACGACTGATAATTTCTGAGCTTTTCACTCAATACCTCCAAAGTTGGGGTGGTCGGCTTGGAATTTAGGTCTATTGAGGTTATTAGATTCTATGTGTCAATGTATAAACATTCTAGGCATAATTGTCGAGTCATATGAACATGTCTAAGTCCCCCTAGGTTTTAATTTTTTAAGTTTTTTTTAAGTTTTAATTTTTCCAAAACTTAGGCTATTTTTTAATAGTCTAAATGGAAAAATTGGTCTTGTAATAAAAGTGGGCTCAGAATTCAATTTCGGTCATGGGGGTGCTCATTTTCAAGCTAAGAGCACCATGTAAACCCATAAACCCACTTTTTCTAAGTTTTGAGTGATTTGTCCATCACTCAGGTCAAAAATCCCTAAAAATCAAATATTGATTATTTTAATTAATAAATTAATTAAATAATGGAGAAAACCCCAAAGCCTAAATCATTGGGATTTGCTTCCATTTGACTAAAATCAGTCTCATCGGCTTGGGATTGACTGGATCTGACCATCCCTTGAGAGAAGGAGGTGATCTGGGCTAAACAAAGGGTACATTTATGCATCCAATATTGGGAATTGTGCCCTCCCTCTCTCCTCCACACATATGGGCTCATCTGGATAATTTTTGGTGGATGCTTCAGTTAGCAGGTTGAGGTGTCAGTCAGATAAGCTCTCCAATTGATAGTTGCACTCAGTGAGACTCAGATCAGACTCAGATAGACTCAGATCAGGCTCAGATTCACTCGACATGCAGCTGCAGTATCTCTCTCCTTGGGATTTGCGCCCCCCTGGGATAGATCTCCTGTTTTTGCTATAAATAAAGCACAGATTACCTCTTCCAAGATAGTTAGAACTGGGATTGAGGTGTTGTAGCTATTGTACTATTGCTATTTTTCATTTGAAATAAAGAAAAGCTTTGGAGGCAAGATGGTGTCATGCTATTGTGTGTGTGGATGAACATTGCCATGTTTTACTGAGGTAACCTGTATCTATGTTCATAACTTGTGCATTTTTTGTGGATCCAGTGCTAAATATTGATAATAAGTTTATTATGATCTTGATAGGAAAGGATTTTGGTAATAAGTTTATTGGCTATCTCTTTCCTTTTTATGCATGTTTAGAGATCTAAATTCAACATGTTTTATAAGTTTATATGCATGCCATTCTAATATCTCTGTTTATGTATTAACCGGATCTCACAAGCATTTTGGAAAGCCTTTGGATTAAGTTGCAGGTTCCTATCTTGGAGACGGCGTTGATCGAGTTTTCTTCCTCACTTTCTCCAAAACTTTCTCAAATCATAGTCCTTTGACATTCCACTGGAAAGCTCCACGGTTGATCTTCAAGGCTTCCAACACTCTTTCTCTCTCTTCCTCCTTCTAAAAATCCAAATTTTACCTGGTTGCTTTGTTTAAAAGATTTTTCATTATTCAGATCTATCATATTAAAGTAAAACTTGCATACATCTATTATTTCAAGGCTCATAGTCTAGATCTCATTCCTAAAAGGTTTCATTAAGCATTCTAGATCTAGTTTAGGGAAAATGTCCGTTTTGCATGGAAATTTAAAGAGAATCCATAGTTTGCATGCATTAAATTTATGTTTCTGTTTTTAAAAGATAAAATCCAGCAATCAGTGCACATCTCATTGACTTCCCAAGCAGCAAACGAAGATCCCAAGGAAAGCTTGCTTTCCTTGGTTCCTTTTTTGCAATTTTAACTAGTTTTAACTTAGTTTTTTTTGGTTTAAAGTAGGCTGACCCAAAGGTACTTTCAAAGTGATTTTGGGCATATTTCATTGTAATAAAGGAGAATCTGTTGTTGGAAAGTGTATTTTGGATCATCCGAATCCCCCCATGGGTCTCCCTTTTGACTGTAATTTTAATTTTGGGCAATTTGTAAAATATTGGTTTCATCATGTATAAGAGACAAGAGGATTCAGATAATTTTACTGATATTGTAATAGCATATAATAAAAAAATTCTCCGAATAGGCTCTTCGAGTTCACCCCCATCCCTCTTCGGGGGATTCACGCCTTTTTTGTCATTTTTTGCATTGTCTTATTTTTGCTCGCTCTAGATTAGTTTCATTCATACAGAATAACATGCTTTGATTACTTTATCATATATTCGATATTACAGTATCAAATTAACTTGAATACTTACCCCACGACTTCCTGATTGACCCACAAAGGGAAAGAGATGCATGGTAGGAATAATTAGAGAACGTGTGGTTTGCTTCTTTTCTTTTGTTGCTTATCATTAATTTCTATAAACAATTGTTCTAAAATAAAACTCCTCCTTGATTCTCCGATTGAGGTCCACTTGGACCGAAAGAGGTTCCTAGAGGGTTTTTCTTTCTAAGAAAACACATCCTTTAAAACTCACTAAAATTGACAAGATTCCAGTGTGTATGCTTTGCACTTGGTTGTGGTTCGTCTAATCAGTCAAGCTGCATCAAAAGTAACGTGAGTGACTAGATTAATTAGTTTTCACCTTCCCCAATTAACCACCATCAGGCGAAAATCCAACGCCTCGATCAAACCGTAAACGGTGGAAAAATACCCAAAGGAAGTGGGAACTCCTGGACAGTGACCTCGGGGCACCGATCTCTGTTACACCTTAGGGTGTATTATGAACACATTATCAGAGACTCCATTCAGCCCACACATTCCTTGTGGGTATCCGTGAAGGTTTATTTTTTGACATACTCCAAGTACCCCTCGAGTATATCTGGAGTCCCCCCTCGCCTAATTTTAATCAATTCATATTTCACATTAACTTAAAACATACCAAGAGGAAATCACAAAACATTCACTACAAGCACATGCAAGTACATTGATTATTTTATGACTCCATTTTAAGGCACTGGTTATTTTCTTTCTATATATCTATATTGTGTCTCAGCGTTGTGCTTTCGTGTGCTCATTTCTTTTTACCTTGTCATCTATGGTTGTTTATGGTTAAATTTCAAAATCCTAAGTAACTCATTCAGTTTAACATCATCATACTAAATAATTTTGCCTTAGTAACTTAATAGGGTCTACCCCCCTTGGCTTCGTTAAGAGTTGAGCCTAAACGTAGGAGTCAAGAACAGGGTGACAGCCTTGACTCGAGACTTACCCCCAAGGACACACCTAGTGTCTTGAAGATTTCTTCCACGTTCCCCCCTAGGTGTGTGAAAGGTGGCAACACTTTTTGGCACCGTTTCCGGGGATAAATCTTTTTATTCCCAAGTACGACTTAGCTTAACTTTTTTTCTAAACAACTAAAAAGATAAAAAAATTGATTGATCTTGTCTTTAAAAAAAAACAGAAAAAATAAAACTTGATCCATCTGGCGACTCCACTATCTAACATTCCTTCAAGAATTTCTACCCAAAAAAACCGCCATCAATTATTCAATCCTCTCCTTGATCCCGAAATGTTTATTAGGGAAAGATTGAAAAGGCAGACCTCTCGTAGAAACCTTGAAAATTTAGGAGACCAATCCCTCTCAGATATCCATCACATATTTGTGGAGAGACATATTCACCAATCTCAAGAAATGATGGAATTATTCAAACCCATTGACTTTTCTCAGATAGCAGGTGCTCCCCATGCCATTCCAAATGAAGCTATCAAGAATCTCCCCGTATTTCATGGAAACAATGCCATCACTGCCAATTCTCACCTCTGAAAGTTCGAAAAGCACCTGGTCAGTTATTGCAGTGATGCTTCCCATGACCATGACGATATCAAAATGAAGCTATTTGCTTTATCCTTAGAAGATGATACTGGAGAATGGTACCTCAATCTAGATGATAATAAATATAAAACTCTTAGTGAATTCCACGATGGTTTTAAGAATAAATGGGAGAAAAGAAGGAACTAAGACATTTTCTTGCTGCCCTTCATAGCATAAAGAAGATGGGGAACGAAACAATGGATGAATTTAACACTAAATTCAGGCATGTGGTTGCGGACCTTCCTAGAGATAACAATCCAAAAGATGCCTCTATCCTCATATCTTACATTGAAGCTTTCATCGATGACTTAAGGTACCAGTTGAGAGACAAGGAACTGACCGACCTAAAAACTACCCAGGAATTAGCCGAGAAAATAGAAAAGAATATGCAATCTCCAGGAAAGTCCAATATTCCAGGTTACACTAGGGAAAACACTTCCTACAACAAAGAGAAGGGTAAAGCCACTAAATCAGAAGAAAAGGGAACTTCTAAAGATCCCATGGAAAAGGTGACGGACATGATGAAAAACTTGGTTACTAGTCAAAACCAACTAATGGCAAATCATTTTGCACAATTGAATCATATGCAAAATAGAATAATCACAATGGAAAGGAATAATGGACCTAGGAACTTTCAGCCTAAACAGAATCAGATGTATCAAAAGAAATCTCCTCAACAAGAACCTAGGATTCCAAACCAGTTAGACTCAGCTAACATGGTAGAGGAAGTAATTCCTTGGTGTAGACCTTGTGAACAATTCCACCAAGTAAGCACTTGTTATGTTGCAAACCAAGTTATGGAACATGGACTTCCCGAGGTCAGTAGTCAGGAAACAACGTCAAGTGAGTATGATCATGTGTACATGGTAGGCCAAACCTACCCTTTATCGAACCAGCATTGGCAGTAGGCCATGGATTACAGTTATGAGAAGGACCTCCTTTCCAACTTATATGGCGAAATGCCTACTACGGAAAGAATTCAGGAAATGAAGAAGGCTAGATTCAAGGGTACATTTTGTCAAAGAAACATGAAGCCATCACCATATAAACAGTACAAGCCGAAGGTAACCACTCCTCCTCTCCCAGATCCTCGTGTTATCCCTGAATCAAATATTGACATGGGAGAATGGATAACTAATGCTAAGATTCATGTTTATGCAACTGGTGTCCTTAAAATTCCTGGTCAAAAAGAAAAGTTGTTTAAAGCCATTGAGGATAGTCAAAGTAAAACTCGTAATATTGTCGAAGAGGATCCTCTCCCTAATAATAATGCTATATTTGAAGCCGACCATATTGAACCTATGGATATGCCTATAGTCCTCAATAGTGTTGATCCGAGAAGAGAAGACCACCTGCCTTTTTATGTCTCTCTCTTAGTTGATAACCTTCTCCTTCATAACTGCATGTTAGATTCAGGTGCTTCATCAAATGTCATGACAAGAAAAGTAATGGAACAGCTAAATCTAAAGGTCACCCGACCTTACGACAATGTTTGTGCAATGGATGCAATAGAAGTTGAAGTGGTAGGGATAATATTAAATCTACATGTTAAGTTGGCCAAGTATCCTAACATAGGCATGTTGATGGATGTGGTAGTGATAGATGTTCCAGATAATTGGGGTATGTTGCTATCCAGAAAGCGGGCCGCAACTCTTGGTCGATACATTCAAATGGAATGGGCATATGCTACTATACCTGCGTCAAAAAACACTAGGGTGATTCTCCATAGAGAGAAGCTAAGTAAACGACATGTATAAAACCCCAAAAAGCCTGGAAATGAATTTTTTCATTTCACTGATAACCTTGGAAACTATGTTATCTTGTCAAATTTCATGGCCCCTATTAAGGAAAACATTAAAGATGAAAAGATAGGTGAAATTTGGCAAATGTACTTTGATGGGGCTTATTCCAAAGCCAAAAAGGGAGCGTCCATTGTGATCATCTCTCCTTCAAATAAATTCTACAACTTTACTTCCAAGTTAGAGTTTGAAGCATCAAACAATGTAGCTGAGTACAAGGCATTGCTTCTAGGGTTAGAAACCGCTAAAGACATGGGGATAAAGATGTTGAACATAAAAGGTGATTTAGACTTAGTTTTCCTCCATATTAAGAATCGGTATCAGTGAAAAAATGACAAACTAAGGAAGTATAGAAATTCCATATGGGACACCATGGAATGGTTTGATGCACTTAACATTCAAAAGGTCCCTAGGGAAATGAATGGGTTAGCAGACAGGTTGGCGGTAGCAGCATCCACCCTCCAGCCTTCAGATGAAATGATTAATGGGAATGGGAAAATGGAAATTAATTTCATACCATCAATTCCAAATAATGTAGATCACTGGCAGGTGTTTAAAGATGATGAGAAACTCTTGAGATTTATCCATAATCTCCAAGAGCTTGAAGGTTGCAAGATCAGTTATCAGCAGGAGGGTAAAGAGTATCAAGAATGCAAGGATAATGAAAGGAATCACATCCTAAGTGGCCTTATATCTTTTGAAAATATGTTTGATCGACAGGATCGTCATAAAAACAAAAAAGAAGAAATAAAAATTGGGGATTATATGAAAATAAACATAGGAACTAATAAGGACCCCAAGTTAATAAAAATTGGAAAAGGTACTTCGGAAAAGCAAAGGAACAGTTTGATCAACTTAATCAAAAAATATAGAGATGTGTTGGCTTTTAGTTATGATGAACTTAAAGCCTATCGGGAAGATTTGTTTCAACACACTATTTCCCTCACAAAAGAGGCTAAGGAGGTCAAGCCTTTCTGACAAAAACTTAGGTGAATAAATCCTAAGCAAAAGAAAGATGATAAATTTTAGTGGATGAATGAAGGAAAAGATGCTTTCAAGTATATCAAAGATGCCATACCCAAGTCCCTAGTCTTGATCAGTCCAAATTATTCCAAGGAATTTCAGATATTTTCCTTTGCCTCGGAGGGCACCATTGCTGGTGTTTTGCTTCAAAAGAATAAGGAAAGACAAGAGCAACCTATAGCCTTTATGAGAAGAGCCTTGCAACATTCAAAGTTGAAGTATACCACCATGGAGAAACAGGCTTATGCTCTTGTCAAGTCCCTTAAACATTTCAGAAATTATGTAGGATACTCCAAAATCATTGGGTATGTATCCCATGTAGCTGTCAAGGATATCATGTGCTCAACAAGATTTTCTAGAATCAGGAGTAAGTGGATTTCAAAGATTCAAGAATATGATTTAGAGATAAGACCTACTAAGTTAATTAAGGGATAGGGTCTTTCAAAGATGTTGACCCAAGGAAATGAACATGCCATAGGAATAATCTGCCAGAACAGTGATTCAGAACAAAGTGTATTAGACGAGCTTCAGAGATTAGAGCAGCACCCTTGGTATGCCGACATCATCTTTTTCCTCCGTAACCTTACATGCCCTGATCACCTACTTGGCCATAAAAAAAGAGCATTAAGGTTAAAAGCAACTAAGTATTGTTTAACAAAAGATGGTTTGGGTTGGAGAAACCCCAATGGTTTAATACTTATATGTGTCGATGAACCTGACTCCAAAAAACTCATGGTTGAGTTCCATGCAGGATTTTGTGGTGGACATTTTTCGGCAAGAACAACCGCCCATAAAATCCTTAAAGCGGGCTACTATTGGTCGAACCTTGTTTCATATGTGCACAAGTATGTTAGAGTTTTCCCCCAGTGTCAGTTCTTCACTGGAAAGCAACAAATGAAATCCTTTCCTTTAAACCCAATAGTGGTCCAAGCCCCTTTCCAACAATGGGGGCTTGATTTCATCGGTAAGTTCAAGGATAAATTGAGCAATGGTTATTCTTGGAATCTTGGATTCTCACCGCCACTGATTATTTCACCAAGTGGGTAGAGGTGTTACCCACCAAGAAGGCAACAGATGTTGTAGTCATGGATTTCTTAGAAGATAAGATTATCACAAGATTTGGTATGCCAGCCAGAATCATCACAGATAATGGCCCGTGCTTTATTTCCTGAGAGATGTCATCCTTTTGTTTCAAGTACAGCATTGTCCTATCCCATTCATGAAACTATTATCCCCAAGGAAATGGTCTAGCTGAGTCAAGTAATAAAAACTTAATGACCATAATCAAGAAAATTGTTGGTGATAATAAAAAGGCTTGGGATAGCAAGATCAAGTTTGCATTATGGGCCGATAGAATCACAAAGAAAAGTTCAACTGGAAGGAGTCCTTTTGAACTTTTCTATGGCCTAGATGTCACCTTACCTATCCACTTAAAGCTTCCAGTGTAACAACTTCTCCAGACCTTTAGCTCATATTAGGATGTCATTCAGAACAAAATCAACCAGCTGATCGAGTTAGATGAGAGTAGAAGAAATTCCCTTGACCAAAGTATCATAAATTCAGACAAAGTCAAGAGGACCTTTGATAGATCTACCCGTTCTAGATCCTTTCAAGTAGGTGACACAGTCTTGCGTTGGGACAAATGGCTAGAGAACCCTGGGAAACATGAAAATCTCAACAACTTATGATTGGGGCTATATATCATTGAAGAAGTAGCAAGAACAAATTCTTTCTATCTAAATGACCTAGAAGGAGAAAGTTTAAGCCTACTAGTGAATGGATTTATCCTCAAGATGTTCTCCACTGAGACAGTTTGATTCCTTTATTGGCATCGATGGTTTCAGGGCCAATTTCTAAACCTTGCCCTATGTGTATTTTTAAAAATTTCATGTATCATATTGTTGTATTATAGGTTTTTTGTACCATAGTACTAACCTTGATAATTTCTTTTGTATATTAGTATTGTAAAACATTGCTTTTTTGTACATCATAGATTACTTATGTACATTAGTCTGCTTTTTACAGTTGATTTCTTTTATATACATGTTACTGACAAGCTTTAATTGATATGTAGGACCCAGAGATTCCAGAGTTCTCACATCCTCTTCTCTGATCAGAAGATTAGCCATAGCATGTGTCCCTAGATGGAGCCGGATGTTACCACCTAAGTTGTACTTAGTGGTTTTTTCTCAAGTGAGCCTAGTGAACCGAACAAAGATGATTTGTTCAGACTTCAGAAGACCTTTGGAAGTGCTTCTAGGAAGTGCTTGTTGTACTATATTACATGTTCATACCCCATAGGGGAGTTGTAATAAAATGTTCTAGCATGAAAGTGTCTGTAAAAGACTCGATCTATTAGACTTTATTTGTCAACCCAATCAGCCCAGGGTGTTTTTTCCCTTGGTTATTATTGGTTGTTGAATAAACGACTGATAATTTCTAATTTTTTCACTCAATACCTCCAAAGTTGGGGTGGGCGGCTTGGCATTTAGGTATATTGAGGTTATTAGAGTCTATGTGTCAATGTATAAACATGCTAGGCATCATTGTCGAGTCATGAACATGTCTAAGTCCCCCTAGGTTTTAAATTTTTTTAATTTTTTAAGTTTTTTTAAGCTTTATTTTTTCCAAAACTTAGGCTATTTTTTAATAGTCTAAATGGAAAAATTGGTCTTGTAATAAAAGTGGGTTCATAAGTCAGTTTCAGTCATGGGGATGCTCATTTTCAAACTAAGAGCACCATGTAAACCCATAAACCCACTTTTTCTAAGTTTTGAGTGATTTGTCCATCACTCAGGTCAAAAATCCCTAAAAATAAAATATTGATTATTTTAATTAATAAATTAATTAAATAATGGAGAAAAACCCAAATCCTAAATCATTGGGATTCACTCCGATTTGACTGAAATCAGTCTCATTGACTTGGGACTGACTAGATATAACCATCCCTTGACAGCAGGAGGTAATTTGGGCTGAAAAAATAGTACATTTATGCATGCAATCTTGGGAATTGCATCCTCCCTCTCTCCTCCACGTGTATGGGCTCATCTAGATGAGTTTTGGTGGATGCTTCAGTTAGCAGGTTGAGGTGTCAGTCAGATCAGCTCTCTTATTGATAGTTGCACTCAGTGAGACTCATATCAGACTCATATAGACTCAGATCAGGCTCAGATTCACTCCACATGCAGCTGCAGTCTCTCTCTCCTTGGGATTTGCACCTCCCCAGGCGAGATCTCTTGTTTTTGCTATAAATAAAACACAGATTACCTCTTCCAAGCTAGTTAGAACTGGGATTGAGGTTCTATAGCTATTGTACTGTTGCTATTTTTCATTTGAAATAAATAAAAGCTTTGGAGGAAAGATGGTGTCATGCTATTGTGTGTGTGGATGAACATTTCCATGTTTTACTGAGGTAATCTATATCTATGTTCATAACTTGCGCATTTTTTGTGGATCCAGAGCTAAAGATTGATAATAAGTTTATTATGATATTGATAGGAAAGGAGTTTGTTGATAATTTTATTGGCTATCTCTTTCTGTTTTATGCATGTTTAGAGATCTAGATTCAACATGTTTTATAAGTTTATATGCATGCCATTCTAATATCTCTGTTTATGTATTAACCAGATCTCACAAGCATTTTGGCAAGCCTTTGGATTAAGTTGCAGGTTCCTAGCTTGGAGAGGGCGCTGATATTTTTTTCTTCCTCTCTTTCTCCAAAACTTTATCAAAGGCATAGTCCCTCGACATTCCACTAGAAAACCCCACGATTGATCTTCAAGGCTTCCAGCACCCTTTCTCTCTCTTCCTCCTAAAAATCCAAATTTTACCTGGCTACTTTGTTTACAAGCTTTGTCATTATTCAGATCTATCATCTTACATAGATCTATTATTTCAAGGCTCATAGTCTAGATCTCATTCCTAAAATGTTTCATTAAGCATTCTAGATCTAGTTTAGGGAAATCTTCCGTTTTGCATGGAAATTTAAAGAGAATCCATAGTTTGCATGCATTATATTTTTGTTTCTATTTTTAAAAGATAAAATCCAGCAATCAGTTCATATCTCATTGGCTTCCCAAACAGCAAGCCAATATCACAAGGAAAGCTTGCTTTCCTTTGTTCCTCTTTTGCCATTTTAACTAGTTTTAACTTAGTTTTTTTGGTTTAAAGTAGGTTGAACCAAAGGTAATTTCAAAGTTATTTTGGAAATATTTCATTCTAATAAGCTTGTTTTATTTTAGCAGCCATAACAGAAATAGGAGAAGTTGTTGTTCGAAAGTGGCTTTTGGATTATCCAAATCCCCCCAGGCGTCTCTCTTTTCACTGTAATTTTAATTTTGGGCAATTTGTAAAATCTTGGTTTCATCCCATATAAGAGCCAAGAGGATTTATATAATTTTACTGATATTGTAACAACATATAATAAAAAATTTCTCCGAATCTACTCTTTCAAGCCCATTCCCCATCTCCCGTGGGGGGATTCACGCCTTTTTTGTTGTTTTTTGCATTTTCTTATTTTTGTTCACTCTAGATTAGTTTCATTCATGAATAATAATATGATTTGATTACTTTATAATATATTCCATGTTACATTATCAAAGTAACTTGAATACTTACCCCACGACTTCTCGATTGACCCGCAAGGGGAAAGAGATGTGTGGTAGGAATAATTAGAGAACCTGTGGTTTGCTTCTTTTCTTTTGCTACTTATCATTAATTTCTGTAAAAAATTGTTCTAAAATAAACCTCCTCTTTGATTCCCCTATTGAGATCCACTTGAACCGAAAGAGGTTCCTGGAGGGTTTTTCTTTCTAAGAAAACACATCCTTTAAAACTCTC
>LPNX010459518.1:0-16996 GCA_001517045.1 Pseudotsuga menziesii | reverse complement strand
TATATATATATAGAGAGAGAGAGAGAGAGAGAGAGAGAGAGAGTTGCTTCACAAAAGAAATGGTTGAAACCATCCACATTTTACATAGTAATGTAGAATGTTATTTCGGCTTGTGATGTTTATCAAGGTTTATGTTTCACTATGACGTTAATAGTGTGTCTTTGGATGTTTAAAAAATTTCTTTAAGAATTTTATTCATATATATATATATATATATAGAGAGAGAGAGAGAGAGAGAGAGAGAGAGAGAGACGTTTCGAAAAAAAATGGTTTAAAGCATTCACATTCTACATAGTAATGTTCAATGTATGTTGCATTGTAATGCTTTTCAAGGTTTACATTTCGGGTTATATCACATTCCAACGTTAAGCCATGGTTTATTACAGTGTTTGGTTGGTATATGTGAACACAACCATAGAGAAAACACATTAATAATGTGATAGTGGACGTTTAATAAGCGTTATGTCGCATTGTGATGTTTACCACAGTTTATGTTAGATATCTTAATGTTATGTCGCATTATGTTGTTTATCAAGATTTACGTTTCAGTGCAACATTATCAAGGCTTGTATCACATTACGACATTAAACCATGGTTTGTTACAGTGTTTGGTTGGTGTATGTCAACACAACCAAAGATGTGACACATTAATATTGCGAGAGTGGGCGTTTAATAAGCGTTCTGTCGCATTCTGACGTTTATCCCAATTATGTTACAGTATCGACATTAATCAAGGGTTTTGTCACATTGTGACGTTAATAAGCGTTTTGTCGTATTGTGATGTTTATCATAGTTATGTTGCATTAGCGACATTAATCAAGGGTTTTGTCACATTGTGACATTAATAAGCGTTTTGTCGTATTATGACGTTTACCACAATTAAGTTGCATTAACGACATTAAGCAAGGGTTTTGTCACATTGTGATATGTCTTACTAATTGTAATATTGTGACAAATTATTTCAATGATATCATGTAATTAATTACAAATCGATATTAAAATAAGTATTTGTGAAGGTATTAAATAATAAAGTATGCTTAACATATAAAATAAATAATATTGGATATAATTAACTTCCTGATATATTTTTCATATATATTATAGGGAAAAACATTGTATTAATAATATTTTACTTTTTTTATGTTTTATTTAATGTTTTATATTCATTAAAAAATGTGGTAATAAATAAATGATATTATTTATTACAATTAATTAAACATTTTATTATTTCTATCCATACTTTATGTATGTTGAAATAGAACATGAAAACCATTGCATACATAGCTAGACACATCTTTGTATGTCACATTGTCACAGTTTGCGAGGGTTTTATGTCACATCTTTGTATGTTTTGCGACACAATACATACTATAGAGAACAATGTTGGTTATGTCACGTTGTGACGTCGATAATCTTCATTCTAATGATAATGAACATAATATACTTAAAATATTATTAATATAATGTTTTTCTGTATAGTATATATGAAAAAAAGTATTAATAAAAATAAAATTGTTTATTTAATTATAATATAGAATAAATAATATTAATTATATTAATTACCATATTATTTAGTTTATAACATGTGAATAATAGATATTGGATATAATTAACTTCTTGATATATTTTTCATATATACTATACACAAAAACATTGTATTAATAATATTTTAAGTATATTATGTTTTATATTAATTAAATAATATGGTAATTAATATAATTAATATTATTTATTATATATTATAATTAAATAAACAATTGTATTTCTATTAATACTTTTTTTCATATATACTATACAGAAAAACATTATATTAATAATATTTTAAGTATATTATGTTTTATATTAATTAAATAATATGGTAATTATTATATTTAATATTATTTGTTATATATTATAATTAAATAAAAAATATTATTTCTATTAATACTTTGTAGATATGTCTATGCGCGCACCGGTTACTAGCAACAACCACATTAAATTAATAATGTGTCTGGATACGTCGATAGGCGTAAATTTAGGCACATACTTATTATATTAATGTTTTTCCCTATAGTATGTGCTTAAATTTACGCCTATCAGCGTATCCAGACACGTTATTAATTTAATGTGGTTGTTGCTAGTTTAAAGTATTGAGTAAATGCATCAGTTTAATATTAATATATATTTTAATGTATTTGGGGGTTTAAGCTCGTCATTCCTTCTCTGTAATTCTGAGTCCACTGAATCAGTTTCATCTTGACCACCTAACATTCAGGTCAGGTAATCGTGCCTTTCTTCTCTCTTGATCTCATGTAGATTTGTCAGTCGCTAAGGTTGTTGAGCTTTTGCTGGTTCAATTTCATGGATATTTTAGGGTCAATGAATTTGCTTATGCTATTAGTGGTATTTCATGTATTTCAAGAGTTAATGGAAATTTATGTCTGATAACTATATGCATTCTTATTTAGTTATGTGATGTCATTACTAAAATATTTTTCACAGGCTTGTGCTGTGTAAAACATATCAATGCAGGTTTTGTGAACAGTTTCTGTGCTTGCAACAACGGTGAAACGAAATAGGCAAGCATCTTGACGCCCCACCCACTAGTTCTTGTAGTGACTCAACCACTCCATTGATTGGTTCATGGATCGACCAGAGCATTATTTATGCACTTCTTGTATACAACGACCCTAGCTTCATGCACTAAAGCTTCAATCATCGAGTAGAGCATCATTCAGGCACCGACGAGAGCTTGTAGCAGACCTACAATGAGTGGTTTTATGAGAGAGAGTGCATGTGATTGCTGGATTTGGACCAGTTGCTTAGCTTTAACCCATTGACACAGGAGCAAAGCTAGTAGCTAAAGGGGAAAGCCCATAAAGTGACATTGAGGCTAGGTCGATTAAGTTCTTGTTTAAGACTCGATAGAACGGGAACTGGAATTGATGGTGCTGGTTATGGATCAACAGATTCAACAACTAGTGTTGGTGGTGAAACTGCTTGGGGTCATTACTTTTTCAGCTCTATGTTATAGCCAGGACCTTAAAAATAAGGATATAGTTTTGTGATATTCTTATTTAGTTCTGTGATGTCATTACTAAAATATTTTTCATGGGCTTGTGTTGTGTAAAACATATCAATGCAGGTTTTGTGAATAGTTTCTGTACTGGAAACAACCGTGAAGGGACCTAGTTTGTTCTCCGACATTGGTAAGAAGTCGAGGTTAGATACTATTGGATTGAACTAATTTTTTAGCATGCAGGTTTTGTTTGAAATGATACATTTATTATTTTGCCAAAATGTGTGCCCATTTTGTTTAATGGTGGACACTTATAACTTTTTTATGAACTGGGGGAAGTAAAGTTTTATCGTTGTGCGGATCTATGAAAGGGAGTGCAGCCTAATAATAGGATATCTATGAACCCCATTTCTGCACTGTCATGGACAACTATGAACAACTAGTAATAATAGGGATATATGAACCCCATTTCTGCACTATCACGGCCAACTACAACGTGGGGAGCTTTTATGAACCCCATTTCTGCACTATCACGAACTACATCGTATGAACTCTGAACCCCATTTCAGATCATTGCGTCCCACAAAGAACCTTATGAAACTGGGTGAATAAACAAATTCCCAAATGATTTCAACGTAGGCCAAAATAAGGTGTCTTTATGAAACTAGGCGAATAAACAAATTCCCAAACAGTTTCAATGTAGGCCAAAATAAGGTGTCTATCACTTTTTACCGTTATACCCAATGGATAGAGTACGCACGAAGATGATATCATACACTATATACTATATACCATTATATCCTTTTTACTGAGGAAGGTGATAGCATACACTGTATACTATATACGATTATATCAAAATGGATCATCATTTCCTCCTTGCTTTGTACCCATTTTCGTCAATAAAACAGGGAAATCACAATTCAAATGTTGTCTCTAAGACAGATTTAGCTCGCGAAGAAAAGCTTTGCTTTTTATTTTTTATTAACTAGGTAAATGGGTATTTTGCTTTCGTTTTGTAGTTTGCATCCGAGTGTTCAAATTTGTATTTACGTGAAGAGGAGGTTAGCGGTCCAGAATTCTATGGAAATTTGGTTTTATTTCTATGGAAAGATAATTATATAACTTTATATCCCTTTCACCTTGTTTTATTTTTATTAACGGTTGATAATTTTAACCTTTTAACAACTTTACAGGCCTTTCCTGCCTTTCCTGTTTTACTTTATTAATGGAAAGATAACCTTAACTTTATTGTTTGAAGGGCTTGCGAGGACAAGCAAATTGATGGAGATATAAAAGTGATAAAGTTCCACCAATTTTCAATGCAACATGGTCGAGGTGAACTAGATCTAGGTCAATATGGTAAGTTGTGTTCTTCAATCATTCTAATTAGATAGTCTATTTTATTGAAGAGATCTCTCTATCAAATTGAAGGTTCAGGTCTTCCATTCGTATTGAAGATTGTAGTGAGTCGTTTCCCTTATTGTTTCTGGAGCATAATGCCAATGTATAACAACCGTGAAAACAATTAGGTCTTTACCTATTACAGATGGGCTGGCCCTTTCGAACCGACCATTTGCACCGATCGGACGACCGCAGTCGTCGGACGTGACCGCTCACGCGACCGCGGTCGTCCGATCGGTGCAAATGGTCGGTTCGAAAGCCGACTCCATTACAGATGGACCCTCGTCTTGTTTTATTTTTATTAACTAAAATATAATTTTAACTTTTAACAACTTTACAGGCCTTTCATGTTTTAGTTTAATAATGGAAAGATAATTTTAACTTTATTGTTTGAAGGGCAATTTTTACAAAAGTGTTTTATTTTATTTATGGAAAGATCATTTTAGATCATTTTAACTTTATTGTTTAAAGGGCAATAATTTCAAAACATCAAAAAAATCAGTCCCAAGGCATTGATGAAATGAAATTCCAACACTACTGACAGGTAATAATTTATGGCCAGACACCTGTACTGGAGTAAATGAATGTACACAATCTCCGAAATTACGTTGCATTATTAAAAAATCTTTAAGTATTTTATTTATTAACTAAAAACTCCATGGCATCATAAATTTCTTTTTGAAAGTCTTTTATTTTTCAATTACCTACTTTCTTCTCACAATATGTTGCAAAACCATGTCAATTCACAATTACTTACCTTTAAAAAAAAACGATCGCTTGCGTGAGAGACGCTTCCGTTTTAAGTTGTCTTTTTACCAACTCTCGATGGGCAAGTAATCTAGTATTTTTACCGTCGATCACAACCATTTTTACCGTCGATCACAACCAGATCCATCGCCCATCAAAGAGCAAGGGCAAGCACAGCGGTAGCCGTTAAGACTTGACGGAAGAGAGGAGCAATTTGAAGGATTTTCCATTAAAGACTACGCCACCGGTCCACAAACGGAGTGCAAAGTAATAATAGGGGAACAAAAAGTAAGTGTAGTTAAAATCCATGGTCAAGATGAACCGAATATTGATCTGTGCTCTAGGGTACACCGGAGCTTCTAAGGAAAGCAGCTTAATAAATACAGTGTTTAACTCGGATTAAACATGGATCTGTGCTTTGGGACTTACAAGGAACCACAGCTTAATAAATCCAGGGAATCCATGGTTAAATGAAGGTTGAGATAGATTAAATATGAATATGTGTTCTAGTACTTAAAAAGAAGGCATCTTAAGTTGGGGCTTTCCAAGAAGGCACATACAACCACACCACTCTCACCAGTTTATCGTTACATCATCGGACAAATTTATTTCCAGCTGATAACTACTGTAAAATATTATATTCTACATGCCAAAAGATGTGCTCTAAGAGCCTCGCCCGACTGTGCTACTTAAAAGCATGACTGTGCTACTTAAAAGCATGGGAAAGCATGGGAAAGCAATTGTTAAGACCCTTTTAAGGTAGGGTCTTAAAAGCTTTTGTTTAGTCAAGCCGTGGTGAGGAAAATGTTAAGATATTGACTAAGTTCATAATTGAATGATTGAATTAATTACAAGTTCATTAAGAATTTGTTTAAAAACAAGTATCTGTAATGAGGAAAGGGTTGAGATATTGACTAAGTTCATAATCAAATGATTGAATTAATTAGAGGTTTATTAAGAATTTGTTTAAAACCAGGCCTGTGGATTTGGTTGTTGTCTTTGATATGCACATGAGCATATAGGGATCAATGTTAATTGCATATTTTAGTGGTTAATATTCGTCACAAATTAAACTAATATTATGTCACACACTAATAGTGTTGTGACCTAGTCAAATGGAGATAAATTTCAATCATGTGATATGTGAAAGACAACCATAGAAATAAACCAACTTGACAAAATTCAAGATTAGAGTTACATTCGCGACTCAAAAAATAAATAAGTTTAGGACTGATATAGCAAATATTAAAATTAAACACTGACCCATAAGTGAACAAATTCAATGTTTTTGGCAACGCAAACTTTTGCCATTATTTATTGCTTGTTTGTTCCAAATTCCCATCTTATATGTTATCTTCCACTTAGGAATCAATTTACTGTTCATTTGTTCCTAACTATAAGTCATCTTCAAATTATAAATTGCTTAGTAAAGTTTTATAATACAAATTCATGTGAATTAAGTGAAACTACAAATTAGATTAAATCCTTATAGCTTTTAGCTTTTAGAACACTTTTCACACAAAATGAAGTGATCTTGTCCAATTATTGACTTTTTCAAACCAAAAATAATGAACTTGAATATATACAACCTTGAGATGCATAAAGATTCAAAATGAATTGTCGATGTTTGAGGTTTCTTACTTAGCTTTGCTTCTCTTTAAGCCTCCAACCAACCACTTTATATTTTTATTGTAATTTTGTAATTGAATCAAATTTCAATCGAATCATTGATTCAAATTTTAATTCAAATCTTCCAGATCAAAGAACATAAAGTTATGTCTCCCATAAAAATCCATGTGATGTTCCTGGTTCTTTAATGGGAAATGAAAAAGAATATACCAAAATCTTTTAAATGTTATTTTTCAAAATTTAGTCCTCAAAGTAATTCAATTTTCTCCATAATTAAAAGCCAATCACCAACTAACCATAATGCAATTTATTCATAATTAAAATTTTTATTTTACAAATTTCAAAAAATCTAATTTACAATAGCGCAGGACATTGCCACCTCATGGCTGATATATCAAATCTTGTTAAAATCCTTGTGATTGTAATCTCATTATATACTATTTTTACTTTTATTTAATAAAACTTCCATCATTAAATACTATTTGTAAGTTGATTTAATATACTTACATGATGGACGAGAAGGTTTTTACAGTGGGCATGATTGTGTTTTTATAAGGATTATAATGTCGTGACATCATGAAATCATTTTTCACATATTAAGCAGTGGATGGTGGCCAGCGCAAATTAAAATTTTCAATTTCCAAATGTTTTTATAAAGTTGCATACACTTGAAAATTTTGCCCACAAAGCCAAGGAACAAGTTGTTGCAAATCCTTCCTCGGATATAGAGACAAGAACTATCTATTGGAATTTAATTATTATTGGATGTATATCCAATATTTTCCCAAATTTGCAAATAGTGAATAGTAAAAACAATATGCAAATAATGAATAATAAAAACTTTTAAGTAGTTTTTTTTTTAATCACAGTAGGGCATCCATGTATAACTAAATTTGAGAGTGGTTATCAAAGCTTTCCATTAAGCATCGGCTGAGTTGGATCTTGATCCATCCAACTATCATGACAATAACTAGCTCTCTCTTAACCATAAATTTGTTAGAAAAACAGGATCGCAAAACAATAACAATAAACAAGATACAAATATTAAACACATTACAAGAGATACACCAATATGACGTGGTTCACCCAAGATGGGATACATCCACATAGAAACTGCTAGTCATTTTATTATTATACCATCCAGCAAAATGAAGGTGTATAACCTGAAGCAAACTCGTTGCACTTCTTCTTCACTCTCTCACAGTCTCTCTAACACAATCACAGAGATCGTTTTACAATGTTACAATACAATACATAGTCGTATTATAATGCTTTCCTTTTATAGGGGAATTACCATGGGAAAATACCATAGGTCACCCCAATATCATGGGCCCATAAACTGTTGACCAACAAACATCCCAAGAAAATTCTTTCGGGGGATTCGCTCCCACATCCCCTTGTTGGGATGAGTGTATAGTAAAATTGGGGTACAAACACAACTAAATAATAACATCTCTGGATCATGAAGATTAGGCTCCACAACCAACAATCTCCCACTTGAAGATTGATCACAACAACTCCACCACTGCTTCACTTGCTATACTATACTCTAAGCCTTGTACTTTGAAATTTTCTTGTCTTCACCTTCGTGCTTGAACGCCAACTTAAACCGAGCATGAACTCAATTTCTCTCTGGTTACTACCTTTTTCAACATGTCTGCAGGATTCTGGCTAGTATGTATCTTTTCCAACTTTAACAGTTCATCTTCAAGAACAGATCTTATGAAATGGTACTTGAGTTGTATATGTTTATTCTTAGAATGAAAGGTTGAGTTCTTTGCAAGATGAATGGCACTCTGGTTGTCACTCTACAACCTGATATTGTCCTTCTTTTTACGCAAATCCTCCATGAACCTCTACAACCAAATCATGTCTTTGCTAGACTCTATAGCATCAACATATTCTGCTTCCGTTTTTATGCCGATAGGCGTCTATCAATGGTATTTTGGGGATGGACTTTCTTGAGCGGATCATCAAGACCCTGCAAATCCCGCCAAGTGGATGCTCCAGATCATCCCAATCGTCTGATCTTTTAACTAGCCATTTAAAGCTTAATTTGCCGCAGATTTAGGAGTCTGTTAAACTGTTAGCCACCGATCGCTGAGTCTGTTAGGAAACGGGCAGATTTAGGAGTCTGTTAGAAGACTGTTAGCCATCGATAGCTGATTTACGAGACTGTTAGGAAACGGTTATGAATCGGTTTGTTATCTCCCGCACCGATCGGGAGATAGTTCTACACACAGTCTTTACTTCCTGTCAAAGATTATCAATGCCGCAGTCTATCAATGTCGCAGGCTTTAGTCACCTGCAAAGATTATCAATGTTGCAATAGCCGAGGCCAGTGGAGGATTAAGCAACGTTACAGCCAAAATACCTGGTCTGTTTGTTTTTGGTGATTCGATTGTGGATCCGGGAAATAACAACTACATTCCCACACTAGCCAAAGCCAAATTTCCTCCATATGGTCGAGATTTTATCGATCACAAGCCCACAGGCCACTTTTCTAATGGCAAACTGTCAACAGATTTCATCGGTATATTCAATAAAACAGTTCTTCCAGATTATTTTGGTATATAAGCTAGCATAACCTTACCTAGTAACTAATTTTAGATATCATAATTATTCTGGTTTGCAGTTGCAGGATTGGGGCTTAAGGAGACACTACCGCCATATTTGGATCTTGATCTCAGTACCCAAGAACTCATGACAGGCGTCAGCTTTGCTTCCGCAGGAACTGGCTACGATAACCTCACCGTCGAGGTTGCTGTAAGTGGAGACAAACGAAAATATAGTTGGAATAAAATAATTGATCTGTTGATATTGGCTTTTGCTAAAACTTTTATTAAGTTTTTTTGAGTTCGCCAGAACAGAGTACTCGGCTCCAGGTCCACCTTACTTTCTGTCTGGTCAGATTCTCCATTTACAAACAGTATTTCGAAAAAACTCTATGCGCTCTCTTTGTATGGGAAGCACGGCGGCTTGCCACACCCCTGCAGTGGTGGCTATCCTCGACACATTGCACACCCACTCTCTGGATCGCAACGCGCCCATTTCTATTTTTCCAGACAAGGCCGCCATTGCCCTGATAGTAGTTTTCATGACCGAAGGCTCCCTTGCTTGATAACTACGGTTACATAACATAACAACAGATGCGCCGCTCGCATATGACTTGCTCTGCTTCATTCTCCTATGATGCAGCTGCTTTTCTTGGCTCTGAAATTCGATTTGGCTGTTAAAGAAAATAGAGATACTGTCGAGAGTTTAATAAATGAAAGTGACCGTTTAACAGAATCGCTTGTATGAATTCAGGAATCTGGAGATTTGTGATAGCTATAAAGAGGAAGAAGCAGTGCGGTGGTTTTTCCCCTCAAAAGGGGGGGCTTAGACCATGGTTTCCTTGGGGTTGAAGTTTCTTTGGGCGTTTCTTTGTGTGGACATTGGTTTCCAATTACCAACCAATGGTTTTCAGCGTCTTATGCTTGTATTTTATGTCACTTCCAAACTGAGCAAACCCTACTTGTCAATTTGTTGATGAATATTTTGTATAACTGTTTTTGGAAATTGTACACATGTCGCACGTCAGTGCGTCACCAAACATGAGTGGGCTTCGTGTCGAGAAGAAGACCCTAATTGTTTTTTAAAATTGTGCACTTGTCACACATAGGAGGCTTCACGGAGAGAAGGGCGAAAATTAACCAGTCTACCCCAGACTAATGATAATGGTTACCATTAGATTTCAATTCAAAGCAAGCAATGAGCCCACCACAGCAATTCTGTCGCATGGCGATTAATAGCTACAAGCAAAGAGGAATGCACCGAAAATCAAGTTTTGATGAGGCAATTGTAGCTGGATCTTGAACACTCAATATTAATCGCCAAATTCGTCGATAATTGTCAACGCGCGAGGAATTTAAAAATAAATTCTAAGCAATTAAACCAATTTTATTTATGAATAAAGAACACAATTCACAACAATGAAAATTTCAAATTTCATTATAAAAGGTTGGACAATCTGCGTTATAATCACGTTTGGAATACTTCTATTGTCCTCCTCGATAGTCTATCATTCTGTGATATATATATATTCTCAAACCTGAAAAGTACATCATCAGTTATATATATATAAATATAAAATTTCGATCCCTTTTGTCATATTGATTTTGATTTTGCAATTGTGTTTCTTGACAATCCACCTTCTGCTAGATTTTTAAAATCTCTAACCTGAAAGTACATCATTGTTATATATATATATAAATATAAAATTTCTATATCACTTTTGTCATAATTATTTTCGTGGTTAAGTCCCAAGTTACTTAGTTAGGGTTTTGTTATTAGTGGGCATTAGTACTTATTTATTTCGGATCTTTGATTTATTTTTGCTTTAATATTAGTTTCGTTCCATGAAAATTCCTTGTGTTGAGAAACTCTCTTTTTCATCTCCATCTTGTATTTTTACTTTTAATTTGATATGTTTAGTTGAGGCCGAGTAGTTTCCGAAAGAGTCTACCATTTGGCAAATACGAAATTTCTCAATTTGATGACTTTACTTTCTAAAATGTAAACACATTTTTGATACTTTGGATTGATTACATTTCAATTGATGAAACTGAAGTTTTATTAATATTTCCATTTTGGTGCAGGAGTTTGATAACATCAAAAGGAAAGAAAGAAACTAAAAATAGTATTTATAAGCATTTTAACATTCTTTATCTAAGTCGCAAGACTTAATGGCAAAGAGTTTTCCTTTGTTTTTAAATCCTTACACGATGGCCAAAGTATAATAGCCATAAATTTACAGTATTAATAACCTCAAGGGTGTTTTCAATCTTTAACAAGTTTAGAACCAAACCCATTCTTTTGACATAGAGTCTCTTACAACTAGTTCATCAACAAAATATGACAAAGACTCACAACAAAAGTCGTATTACTGAAATAAAAGCATTACAGTCTCCAACTTGCTATTTGAAAACCACAAAGGAAAACGTAAAGCCCTTCGAGGGTCTGTTACAATATTTTATTTAAAATAAACACATAACCCAACAAATACACAAAGCGTCTTAGTCGAATATGACTCCACGGAACACGTCGATAAACACCTCATATTAGTAATTGTTTATTATACGAAGAGAAATCCATTTTACTTCAATGTCGACCACGAAGTGGAGAAGACCCAACGCTCAGTAGCACATCTTGAGAACCCAACGAACTATGCAAAGCCGCGCAAGGATTAAAAAATGATATACACCCACACAACCCAATACATGACACATTCATAATGTAAGTTTTGACGTCCATCATTGTGACATTCATCAAGGGTTATGCCATATTCTGATGTTAATTATGGGTATGTTGCATTTTGTCATTCATTATGGATTATGTTGCATTCTGTTTTTATTAAGGATTATATTGCATTGTGACATTCATCCATGGTACATTCTTTAATGGCTTTGTTGCATTGCAACATTCATTGACCCTTTCATTATGTTGTAATAATTTTCTTGATATATATATATAGTCGTTTGACAAAAGAAATGGTTTAAACGAGTAATGTAGAATGTTATGTCGCGTTGTGATGTTTGTCAAGCTTTACATTTCACTGTGATGTTAGAGTTTATGTTATATCACATTACGACGTTAAGCCATGGTTTATTATAGTGCTTGGTTGGTATATCAACACAACCAAAGATGTGACACATTAATAATGTGATAGTGGGCATTTAATAAGCGTTATGTCGCATTGTGACATTTATCATGGGTTATGTTACATTAGGGACATTCATGAAGGGTTATGTCACATTGTGATATTTGTCAAGGGTTATGTCGCATTGTGATGTTTATCAAGGTTTACGTTTCACTATGATGTTATCGAGGGTTATATCACATTACGACCTTAAGCCATGGTTTGTTACAGTGGGCGTTTAATAAGCGTTATGTCACATTGTGACGTTTATCATGGGTTATGTTACATTAGCGACATTCATCAATGGTTATGTCACATTGTGATATTTGTCAAGAGTTATGTGGCATTGTGATGTTTATCAAGGTTTACGTTTCACTGTGACGTTATCGAGGGTTATATCACATTACGACCTTAAGCCATGGTTTGTTACAGTGGGCGTTTAATAAGCATTATGTCGCATTGTGACGTTTATCATGGGTTATGTTACATTAGCGACATTCATCAATGGTTATGTCACATTGTGATATTTGTCAAGGGTTATGTGGCATTGTGATGTTTATCAAGGTTTTCGTTTCACTGTGATGTTATCGAGGGTTATATCACATTACGACGTTAAGCCATGGTTCGTTACAGTGGGCGTTTAATAAGCGTTATGTCGCATTGTGACATTTATGACAGGTTATGTTACATTAGCGACATTCATCAAGGGTTATGTCACATTGTGATATTTGTCAAGGGTTATGTCACATTGTCATACTTGTCAAGGGTTTTGTCGCATTGTGATGTTTATCAATGTTGACGTTTCAGTGTGATGTTATCGAGGGTTGTATCGCATTACGATTAAGCCATGGTTTGTTACAGTTGGTGTTTAATAAGGTTTATGTCTCATTGTGACGTTTATTGCGGGTTATGTTACATTAGCGACATTCATCAAGGGTTATGCACATTGTGATATTTGTGAAGGGTTATGTCGCATTGTGACGTTTATTGCGGGTTATGTTACATTAGCGACATTCATCAAGGGTTATGCACATTGTGATATTTGTGAAGGGTTATGTCGCATTGTGATGTTTATCAAGGTTTACGTTTTACTATGACGTTAATGAGGGTTATATCATATTACGACGTTAAGCCATCGTTTGTTACAGTGGGTGTTTAATAAGCGTTATGTCGCATTGTGACGTTTATCAAAATGTCAAATTGTGATATTTATCAAGGGTTATGTCACATTGTGATGTTTATCAAGGTTTACATTTCATTATGATGTTATCGAGGGTTATATCACATTACAACGTTAAGCCATGGTTTGTTACAGTGGGTGTTTACTAAGCGTTATGTCGCATTGTGACGTTTATCACGGTTTATGTTACACTAGCGACATTCATCAAGGGTTATGTCATATTGTGATATTTGTCAAGGGTTATGTCACATTGTGATGTTTATCAAGGTTTACGTTTCACTATGACGTTATCGAGGGTTATATCACATTACAACGTTAAGCCATGGTTTGTTAAAGTGGGCGTTTAATAAGCGTTATGTCGCATTGTGACGTTTATGACAGGTTATGTTACATTAGCAACATTCATCAAGGGTTATGTCACATTGTCAAACTTATCAAGGGTTATGTCGCATTGTGATGTTTATCAATGTTGACGTTTCAGTGTGATGTTATCGAGGGTTGTATCGCATTATGATTAAGCCATGGTTTGTTATAGTTGGCATTTAATAAGCTTTATGTCGCATTGTGACGTTTATAATGGGTTATGTTACATTAGTGACATTCATTAATGGTTATGTCACATTGTGATATTTGTCAAGGGTTATGTCGCATTGTGATGTTTATCAAGGTTTATGTTTCACTATGACGTTATCGAGGGTTATATCACATTACGACATTAAGCCATGGTTTGTTACAGTGGGCGTTTAATAAGCGCTATGTCGCATTGTGACATTTATGACAGGTTATGTTACATTAGCGACATTCATCAAGGGTTATGTCACATTGTGATATTTGTCAAGGGTTATGTCACATTGTCATCCTTGTAAAGGGTTATGTCGCATTGTGATGTTTATCAATGTTGACGTTTCAGTGTGATGTTATCGAGGGTTGTATCGCATTACGATTAATCCATGCTTTTTTACAGTTGGTGTTTAATAAGCTTTATATCGCATTGTGACGTTTATCACGGGTTATGTTACATTAGCGACATTCATCAAGGGTTATGCACATTGTGATATTTGTGAAGGGTTATGTCACATTGTGATGTTTATCAAGGTTTACGTTTCACTATGACGTTATCGAGGGTTATATCACATTACGACGTTAAGCCATCGTTTGTTACAGTGGGCGTTTAATAAGCGTTATGTCGCATTGTGACGTTTATCAAAATGTCAAATTGTGATATTTATCAAGGGTTATGTCCCATTGTGATGTTTATCAATCCTCATCAGCTTCATCATGGTCATCATCATCATCCTTATCATCATCACCGTCATCATCCTCATCCTCATCCTCATCATCATCATCGTCAACCTCATCACCATCATCACCCTCATCCTCATCATCATCATCATGGTCATCATCATCATCACCCTCATCTTCCTTCTTCATCAGCTTCATCATGGTCATCATCATCATCGTCAACCTCATCATCATTATCACCCTCATCCTCCTCCTCCTCATCATTACCCTCATCCCCATCATCATCATCATGGTCATCATCATCATCATCATCATCATCATCACCCTCATCCTCATCACCACCATCATCATCCTTGTCCTCATCATCATCATCATCATCATCACCCTCATCCGCATCAACTTCATCATGGTCATCATTCTCATCCTCATCATCACCCTCATCCTCCTCCTCCTCGTCATCACCCTCATCCTCATCATCATCATCATCATCATCATCATCATGGTCATCATCATCATCACCCTCATCCTCATGGTCATCATCATCATCATCATGGTCATCATCATCATCACCCTCATCCTCATCATCATCATCATCGTCATCATCCTCCTCATCATCACCCTCATCCTCATCATCATCATCATCGTCATCATCCTCCTCATCATCACCCTCATCCTCATCATCATCATCATCGTCATCATCCTCCTCATCATCACCCTCATCCTCATCATCATCATCATCGTCATCATCCTCCTCATCATCACCCTCATCCTCATCATCATCATCATCGTCATCATCCTCCTCATCATCACCCTCATCCTCATCATCATCATCATCGTCATCATCCTCCTCATCATCACCCTCATCCTCATCATCATCAACCTCGATGCTCATCAGCATCGTTCATCACCCTCATCCTCACCATCATCATCATCTTCATTGACACCCTCATCCTCCTCCTTATCATCATATTCATCATCCTCCTCATATTCACCATCATCCTCATCATCATCATCGCCCTCATCCTCATCATCATCAACCTCGATCCTCATCATCACCATTCATCACCCTCATCCTCACCATCATCATCATCTTCATTGACACCCTCATCCTCATCATCATCACCATCGTCATCCTCATCATCATCATCATCATAATCCTCACCCTCATCCTCCTCCTCCTCATCATCACCATCAACCTCATCATCACCATCAACCTCATCATCATCATCATGGTCATCATCATCATCACCATCATCATGGTCATCATCATCATCATGGTCATCATCATCACCCTCATCCTCATCCTCATCCTCATAGTCATCATCGTCCTCATCATCACCATCATTGTTCAGCATCATCTTCATCATCACCATCATCCTCCTCATTGTCACCCTCATCCTCATCATCATCAACCTCGATCCTCATCATCATCATTCATTGCCCTCATCCTCACCATCATCATCATCTTCATTGACACCACCATCCTCATCATCATCATCATCATCATCATAATCTTCACCCTCATCCTCCTCCTCGTCATCATTACCCTCATCATCATCATCATCATCATCATCATGGTAATCATCATCATCATCTCCCTCATCCTCATCATCATCATCATCATCATCATCATCATCCTCATTATCATCATCATAGTCATCATCCTCCTCATCATCACCATCATTGTTCACCATCATCTTCATTGTCACCATCATCCTCATCATCGTCACCATCCTTGTCATCATCATCATCATCATCACCATCCTCGTCATCATCATCATCATCATCCTCATCATCACCCTCATCTTCATCATCCTCTTCACCCTCATCATCCTCATCCTCATCGTCTTCATCGATAACCTCATCCTCAACATCATCAATATCCTCCTCCTCATCATCATCATCACCATAATCCTCATCCTCATCCTCATCATCATCATCATCATCACCCTCATCCTCATCATCATCATCATCATATTCATCCTCCTCCTCATCATCACCATCATCTTCATCGTTCACCATCATCTTCATCGTCACCATCATAAATAATACTTTTTCTAATAATTATTTATATTTTTTAAATAATTAAATAAATAATTAAATAAACATTATTATTGTC